>CAUYQU010022647.1:0-37978 GCA_963574635.1 Cheracebus regulus
GGATTGCAGGCTCGCACCACCACACCCAGCAATGTAGAGAGAAGGTTTGGCCATGGTGGCCAGAGTGGTCTTGAACTCTTAACCTCATGTGATCCCCCCGCCTGGGCCTCCCAACGTGCTGGGATTGCAGGTGTGAGTCACGCGCCCACCTGTTGTTGCATTTTTGACTACCATTCTAGTGTAGTCATTTTCTCATTTTCCCTTCAACCTTCTCTTATTCTCTTTGAATAACAAATCCAGCTCATTCAATATTTAATATCTTGAACAGAATAAGTTATGCACATGTATTTATTATTTTTTCCATCCAAATTCTTACCTAGACTCAGCAGTTTAAAGTGGTCACCCATTTTGTTACTAAAGCAGAATGAATCAAAGATTACAATTCATAATTGCAGAAATCATAAGCTTCCAGGGCTCAGAGCTCCTGAGAGCGATGAGATGGCCCAATCTCACTTCTTCCAATGGAGCACATAATTTCTTTCTTTTTTTTTTTTTTGAGATAGAGTTTTGCTCTCATCACCCAGGCTGAAGTGCAATGGCACAACCTCGCTCACTGCAACCTCTGCCTCCTGGATTCAAGCAATTTTCCTGCCTCAGCTGCCCAAGTAGCTGGGATTACAGGTGTCTGCCACTACACCCAGCTAATTTTTTTTTACTTTTAGTAGAGATGGGGTTTCACCACATTGGCCAGGCTGGCCTTGAACTCTCAACCTCAGGTGATCTACCTGCCTTGGCCTCCCAAAGTGCTGAGATTACAGTCGTGAGCCACTGTGCCTGGTCGAGGTACATAAATTAGTCCTAAAATCTAGGCTGTCTACTAAATATGTAACCCTTTTAAGTGGATTCTCATCATCTCCTCTGGCAATACCATGGCTGAAGAAGTTCTTCCTCATATTCAACCTCCATGAATCTTCAGCTGCTGTAATCAGCCACAAAAGAAAGTCCTGTCTCTTTCATTTGGCTGAGAAAATGAAGCTGAAAGGAAAATTTAACACTTTCCTTCATCCGTCCAATTCTGTTTATTGAATTTCTTGTTTGTTAAAAACTCATGCTATTCCTTCTATAGACAAATGCCCTTATTCTCAGACCAACTGTCAAAGGAATGACATAAGTTTGGTGGAATAGATGGAATTGCTAATCAAATTCTCAATCCAGCACACCTGGAGCATCTGCTCCAAATTCCTCCATAATCATTCACTTCTGATCACTATATAAAGACTACTTATCAAAACCACTGGTTCCAACCTAATATGAATGGAGGGCATCTTAGGGAATAAACAGTTTGAAGAGAAAGAACAAATAAAATCTGATTTTGCAGGAGCTTGAAGGTCAGGTTGAGAAATTGACACATGATATGGAAACAAGACAAAATGGTCTGAGCCAATGTGGTCAGAGTGCATTGAGAGGAAACTTCCAGAGCCTGTGACTTTTGAATTTTTGGTCCAGCTCAACCCTTCTTTGGAACCATAAAGCCGATTATAAACATGAACATCCCTAATTATAAAAATGCCTGGGCATTTCCTGTGGGAAAAGTTAAAGTCATGAGACTGCGTCTGGTGGAGTTTCAGTCTGGGGAAATTCAAAGGATTCTCTTCCTTCCTTACCCATCTGGATCTTTTTTGGTCCAGTTCGTTAGCACCAAGTCTGAGTGGACCAGGATAGGAGGGAGCCCCAAGTTCCTGGAGACTTCGACAAGTGGAAGGGCAAGATTCCTTGGTAGAACCTTTCAGATATAAATCCAGACAATTAGCATAGTCTAGAAAGATTGCAGCAGAGGAAATAAATGTAGTTGTCTTGTATTCTATTCCAGCAATCCTGTGGTACAGAAATGACCTGGAAACCAACCTTGAATTACCTGAGTGATGCACATTCATACGCCTCACACATATCTTTCTGTTAATGACCCAGTGGAAATACTGCTTATACTCGAGTTCACGGTGAAATATATGTAAAAATTACAATGTTGGACCACACACATACACATAGAATATAAAATAGCCTCTGCAAACTGATTGTGCAAAGAAAGATATTACCAAAAAACTTAAAAGGAAACTGGGGCCCAGAAAGATTAGCAACAGAAAAAAATTTGATAGATAGATAAGTAGGTAGATGGATAGAAATACATACATACAGACACACACACACACACACCCATATATATATATAGAGAGAGAGAGGGAGAGGGAGAGAGAGAGACATAGATACATAGATGATAGAGGCGATAGATCAATAGATGATCGATAGACAGATGGTAGATGATAGATGGTAGAGATGATAGGCAGATCGATAGATAGATGATACACAGATTGATTAACTGATAGAGATGTACAGCCAGATGTAGAAACCTGTGTGTGTAGCGGGTATGAACCAGGGGAGACCCCAGCACCCTAGAGAAACGTGAGGAGAGATTGCCTCAGCCTGTGGAGAAACTGACTCTGTCTCTCACTTTATAAGTCAAACCCAGTAACACCTTCAAGTAAACCCCTCAGGACAGACCCCCCTTCACCCTTTTTTTTTATCCAAGGAATCCTCCAAAGCGCTTTGTCAGCTGCAAGTCCAGAAATGCTGCATGGGGGTCTCTTTTGGAGTAAAGGCTGAACAAGTCTAGATTCAAACTCCATCCCTGTGCCCCCTCTTCCATCTCCATTTTCATTGCTCCTTAAGATAAAATTTCCATTAAGGATGCTCTGCTTTTGCCTTCTTGTTTCCCTTGAAATGTTAGATTTGGGACAGAATTGTTTCATGGGTGGAAAACAATAAAGAGCTTTAAAGCATTTTGCAATGTGAACCTTGGGTAAACTTTCCTCAGAAGGCATTGGAAGCCAGGTACTTTCTGAGCTAAGAAGTCAAGGGAGGAGAAACAAAGGAAGTGAAAGGTGATCCGAGGCAGGGTGGTGGATGAGGAGCCTCGCTGGTCCCCTGGAACTACCGGAACACAGCTGGGAGCTGGAGGCTTCCCACCCCCATCACTCTTCTCTCCCTGAGACCGCAATTTAGGATAATGGTCCAGGGAGGAGATGGTATAAAGAGAACCCACTGGGATGTGCCTAGACTTCAAACTTTTCAGCATCAGACACACCGTTTTAAAAATGAGATATACTGGCCAGGCGCTGTGGCTCATGCCTGTAATCCCAGCACTTTGGGAGGCTGAGGTGGGTGGATTACCTGAGGTCAGTAGTTCGAGACCACCCTGGTCAACATGGTGAAACCCCGTCTCTACTAAAAGTACAAAAAAAAATTAGCCGGGCGTGGTAGGAGTTGCCTGTAATAATCCCAGCTACTCAGGAAGCTGAGGCAGGAGAATCTTTCTTGGACCCAGGAGGTAGAGGTTGTAGTGAACTGAGATCACACCAGCCTGGGCAACAAGAACAAAACTCTGTCTCAGAAAAAAAAAAAAATGAGATGCACTGACAAATAACAAGGCTGAAGTGACTCTGCACTTTCCTCTTCCCTGAGTCTCATGTGTTTCCGTGAGAGACAAAAGGTAAGATCAGTCAGGCAAATACAATGGACACAGGCTGCTCTCTTCACCGTGGAGTTCTAGGACAAGGTAACTCCCTGATTTCTGGGAAAGTCATGTTTTTAGAAATGAAAAGGAATAGTAACTGATACTGTGGGTGGAAATTGTGCAAAGTTATACAGCAATTCAGAGGAGATTTAGATGAATTATTAAAAGATGGACTAATGATTGGCTGGATAGAAAGCAGCATGAAAAAAAATAAAGATGAGTGTTGCAAACATCAGTGTGGCCCCTGAGGAAAGAAGGCTGCACTAGGAAAATGAGAAGATCTGGGTGCTGACCTTGACTTTTCCACTAATTTGTTATCTGACCTTGCTTAAGGAATTCAGTGCCTATGCTTTTCAGTTGAAAAATGGGCCGGTAGGGCTCTATTTATTTCACAGGATTAGGAAACGCAACCTAGATCATTTATATACGTAAGAGTACAAGATGTTGTGAGGTTTCTATGAATTCTCAGAGTCTGTTTTCAGGCCCAGCATGGTGACTCACGCCTATAATCCCAGCACTTTGGGAGGCAAAGGCAGGGGGATCACTTGAGGCCAGGAGTTTAAGACCAGCTTGGGCAAAAGAGCAAGACCCTCATCTCTACAAAAAATTTCTAACAATTAGCTGGGTGTGGTGGTATGTGCTGGTAGCCCCAACTTCTCAGGAGGCTGAGGTGGGAGGATCGCTTGAACTCGGAAACTGTTGAGGCTGTAATGAGTTGTGATTGCACCACTGCACTCCGGCCTGGGCAACATGGTGCGACCGTGTTTTAAAGCAAAAAAGCAATCTACCTTCAAATGCAGCTCTTCAAACATTCTTGGAAGAGGGTGCAAAAAAAAAAAAAAATTCAAAAGCTTATAAAAGGAAGAAATAGCTATCAGTTTAAAAAGCAAATCACCTTCTTAGTCTGAAAAAGAAAAAAATCCTTCATCTAAATAGGCCCTCAAGCAGGGTGCAGAGGCTTATGCCTCTAATGCCAGCACTCTGGGAGGCCAAGGCAGGTGGATTACCCGAGGTTAAGAGTTCTAGACCAGCCTGGACAACATGGTGAGACCTGTCTCTACTAAAAATACAAAAATTAGCCAGACGTGGTGGTAGGTGTCTGTAGTCCCAGCTACCAGAGGTTGAGGCAGGAGAATTGCTTGAACCTGGGAGGGGAAATTGCAGTGAGCCAAGATCACCCCACTACGCTCCAGCCTGAGTAATAGGCTAAGACTGTCCCAAAATAAAATAAAAAATAAATAATAATCATAAAATAAATGGGCTCTTCACCCTTGCTTCAACTGATGCCCACTGAGAAGAAGAAAGCACCCATTTTCCAGGAAAACAGCCTAGCACCTAGCAGAGCGCCCGTTATCCCAGGTACAGCCAACCTGCCGGGTAACAGGAGGAGCCGCTCTCTGGCCCTCACCTCTGCAGGCTGCGCCTCTCCTTCCTGCCACACATACCCCATGGTGAGGAAGCTCAGGATCAGGTGGGCCAGGCGCTGCTCCCGGTGACCCTTCAGGAACTGGCAGCTCAGCAGGGGCATCTGTTCGTGGAGGTCCAAATACCATCAGAGGAGGGGTAGGAACGGGGACAGGGGAGGGAGCGGGGACCGGGGACCTGGGATGTGAAGGGGCCTTTGGGTGCAAGGCAATGGGTTATATTTTAATGAAGGAACGAAGAGCCTGCACACACACCCATTTGTCTCCAGACCCAGGACCCTGCAGTATGGGAGGTGGTCCACATGACTTGGCTCAGGAAGTACCTAACCACCCACCCGAGCCCACAGCTTGTCCTCAGGGCTGTGTGACATGGTAAAAGCCCCATAAAACTGCATACCTCAACCATACCTTGGCTTTCTGTTGAAACTGCTCTCTATAACCCAAACGTGACAGGCAAGCAGTCCAAACCCAGGCCATCTTGGCCTCTGCGACTTGTCATTTCCACCCTACCCAATGTGTAAACAAATGCTAATCTTGACTTTTATGAACCACTTAAGTAACATTCAGAATGTCAAAAAGTCCCCTGGCCCTCAGAATGTGCAGAGCCCCTCACCCTCATCTCCGCCCAGAAGGTGATTTACAGAATTCACTAGCCCTGGAATGTCTAAAGCCCCTCACCCCCACCCCCGCCCCTCACTCTCACTCCCAAGATGATTTTTACGGGTATAAAAGGTCTTGACACCCTCCTTTCGGGGCCATGGGTTGGAGACACGCTAGTCCTCTGTGGCCGCCGGCAATAAAGACCCTGCAATTTGGCATACTTTTGTCTTGGTGTTGACTTTCTATGCTTGGTTCAGTACAACAGCTGTGCCAGCCTCCCATCTGCATTCTGAGGACCCTGCTTGGCTGGAATATTGTAAGAGGCTTAAGTCGCAGGACTGAGCCAACTTTTTTCCCAGGTGTCTTGCGTGGCATCTTTTACAAGCCTGTTTTATCCAAACACTGTGGCCTGCTTGCTGTCGCTGACCCTGCGACCGTCCTGTGCGGTGGGTGCTCCTCTCTCCGTCAGACCGGAGCAGAACACAACCCCTGACCCTGCCTGCGGCACCCCACCCCACCTCCCCCGGTCCTCCAGGCCCATAGCCCGGGTGCCATGCAGCATCGCGGTGGCGTGTAAGGGCGGTAACGCGGTTGAAAGCAACACCCGGCACAGAAGTTACTCAGTGACAGCGCAGCCAAAACAAAAATCGGCAGCTTCTCCGCGCCGCCCGGGGGTGCCCTGCCTGACAGCAGCAGCCTCTGAGCTGGGCTTCCAGGCGCGCCCCCTCTGCTCGCCTCCTCCCCAGCCCACTCCCCAGCTCTACACACTGCCTGATCTTGATCTTCCCGGGTGGGCCCCTCCCTGGTGGCCCCCTCCCGGGTCCGAAGCGCCAGAAGGGAGGGCCGCAGAGGGTGCTTTTCGTGTCCATTTCAGCTCCAGGCACCGCCACGTGGGCGCGGAGCTGCGGCTCCTCAGGCGCAGACCCGGGGTTGAAGTTGGGGGATTCTCTGCGACGGACCCTTCACCCGCCATCCGTCCGCCAGGGGACAGTCCCTCCCCATGGCCAGACGGCGCGCTTCTGCCTCCCAGAAATGGGCTCTCATTCACCATCTCCATCGGTTCAAAAATACAGTTAGATAGAATGAACAAGAGTTGGTGTTTGATAGCACAACAGGGGGTACAGTGTACATTTTAAAATAACTAAGTGTAACTGGATTGTAACACAAAGAAAGGATAAATGCTTGAGGTAATGAACACCCCGTTTACCCTGACGTGATTACTCAACGTTGCATGCCTGTATCAAAACATCTCATGTACCCCAAAATGTATACACCCACTATGTACCCACAAAAATTAAAAATAAAAATAAATTTGGCTTTCAGAATCACAAGTAGAATGTGCCCTGCTTGCAGGGGAGGCACAGCTGGAGGAAGGGAGGACTGCTGGGGTGTTGCTTTTGCTTTGTTTTGCTTTTGTTATGCTTTGTTTTAGAAACAGGGTTTGCTCTGTTCCCCCGACTGGAGCACAGTAGAGCAATCCCAGCTCGGCGCAGCGTTGAACACCTGGGCGCACGCAATCTTCCTGCCTCAGCCTCCTGAGTGCCTGGGACTACAGGCATGTGCCACTGCAGACGGCTGATTTAAAACTCTATGTTGGGATGGGGTCTCACTATGTTGCCCAGGCTAGTCTCAGACTCAAACTTCTCAGCTGGAGCAATCCTCTCGCCTTGGCCTCCCAAAGTGCTGGGCTTACAGGCGTGAGTCATTGTGCCCAGCCTTGAGATGTTGCTTTTTAACAGGAACCAGGTGAGCATTAAAACAGCAGTTTTTTGTTAAGTACATTTTAAATTGATTGACAATCTCTGAGGCAAAACCAGATCTTTCATTGTTTTCCCAGGACTGAGGGAACTTACTTCCTAGGTGTCTTGCATGGCAACTTTTACAAACCTGTCTTATCCAAACACCAGATATTTCATTGTTTTCATTAGCATTTTTGGTTTATTCTTGAGATTGAGCATTTTTGCCAGTTTATCATCAATTCAAATATCTTTCAATATCTTAACTATTTATATGATTTGTCCATCTTTCCCCATCAATCATTCATCTTATTGATTTCATAGAACACATTTTGTATTATGGATCTTAATCTTTAATACATATGTTCTAAATTTTTTTCAGTTTATTGTTTGTTGTTTAATAATTTATTTTGAACATTACATAATTATTTTTATTATGCTAGACACACTGGAAAGATATACGTTAGAAAACTATTAATACTTTTCTCACAAATGAATAAAAAATATTGATGACATTTTATTCCTAAGTCACTTTGTTCTGAATTGTAAATGACTTTGAGGACATGATCACAAAATTATTTGTCTCTGATGACTGCTGTATTAAAAGTCTATGAATTAGTAGAAATAATATTGAACTAAAACCAGAAATACTAATTTGTGGGTTTTCATCATAATGGAAAGGTACTCTACCTTGAATGGTTTTCTTAATGCTACTCAACTAACATTTTGAAAGTCTCTGACCTCAGTTGAGGGCTGGATATGTGATTTTCCCTCTTAAAACAAAAATGCAGTTTGAGGAGCGTCTCAGAACCGTCATGAATATTTCTTTAAAATCTGCAACATGATTCAGGGAAATATGTTTGCATTATTTTCTGCTGAACATTCTGAAGTATATCTTCTAACTTCCTATTAGAAGTAATTCATGAATTTATATACTATGAATATAAATTAAACACATGTAATACCTATTTACAGCCTGAAGAGTATACATAAACAAACACTTACTTACTCATCACTCAGCTTAAGAAATAGAACTTGACCAAAATCTTTGCAACCCTCTGTGTACCTCTCATTCATTGTAATATCCTGCTTACTCCTCAAGGGTATCTATTTGCTGAATTTTGTATTCATTATTTTCTTGCTATTTATATATCCTTCAAAATTCACATCTATATGATCACTGAACAGTATATTATTGAACAGGCACGGTGGCTCACAGCTGTAATTTTGGGAGGCTGAGGCGGGCAGATCACGTGAGGTCGGAAGTTTGAGATCAGCCTGGCCAACATACTGAAACCCCATCTCTACAAAAATACTCAAAAATTAGCCAGACATGGTGGCTCTCAGCTACTCAGGAGGCTGAGGCAGGGAAATAGCTTGAACCTGGGAGGTGGAGATTGCAGTGAACCAAGATCACACCATTGCACTCCAGCCTGGGAGACAGAGCATGATTCCATCTCAAAATGTATTTATTATTTAGTTTGAAGGCTTTTGAAGTTAACATAATAGAATCATACTGAATACAGGATATTCTATAATTTCCTCTTCTCATCAACATTATGGCTTTGACATTCATCATTACTGGACACATCTGCAGTTCACTTAATTTCACGATTTTTTTTTTTGCTATGATAAATAATACTTTCATACTTTTTAGGGTACACATGCCTAGGAAGCTCTAAGGTATTTACATACACAAGAAGGGAGGTGTTTTTTGTTGGTTTTTTTTTTTTTCTTTTTTGAGTCTTGCTCTGTTGCCCAGGCTGGAGTGCAGTGGTGTGATCGGGGTTCACTGCAACCTCCACCTCCCAGGTTCAAGAGATTCTCTTGCCCCAGCCTCCCGCATAGCTGGGACTACAGGGGCATGCCACCACACCCAGCTAATTTTGTATTTTTAATATGACCGGGTTTCTCAACCTTAGTCAGGCTGGTCTCGAACTCCCAACCTCAGATGATCAGCCCACCTTGGCCTCCCAAAATGTTGGGATTACAGGCGTGAGCCACGGCACCTGGCCAAGAAGGGAGTTCTTAATTAATAGGATGTATATTTTCAACGTTGCCAGATAAAGACAAGCAGTTTTTGAGAGAGGTTGCACTCACCCACAGTGAATAAAAGATTCAAGTGTTTTATATTCCTGCCAATCCCTGCTCATGTTAGGCTTTTCAGCAATTTTTAGTTGTAAGGTTATAAAATGTTATCTCATTATGCTTTCCATTTTCATTTTCTCTATTAGTAATGATAGTTTGCATTTTTCAGATGATATATTGGGAATTTATGTTTTCTATTCCACAAAATGTCTATTAATGTCTGTCAAACATTGTTTTTTATTTGTTGTTTTTCCAATCAATTTATAGGATTTTATATATTCAGGATACAAATCTTCTTTCCATTTATATGTGTGACAATATCTTCTCTCAGTTTGTGACTTGACTATTCATTGTCTTTTGGCCTATTTTGATGAAGAGAGGTCCTGTTTTAAGGATATCAAGTATATCATAAAAATATTCCAATTTTATGCCTTATTAGAAAAATCTTTTTTCTTTTTTTTTTTTTTGGAAAACAGTCTGGTTCTGTCATCCAGGCTGGAGTGCAGTGGCATGATCTCAGCTCACTGCAATCTCTGCCTCCCAGGTTCAAGTGATTCTCCTGCCTCAACCATCCGAGTAGCTGAGATTACAGACTCGCACCACCACACCCAGATAATTTTGTGTATTTTTAGGAGAGATGTGGTTTCACCATGTTGGCCAGGCTGGTCTCAATTGCCTCGGCCTCCCTAAATGCTGGGATTACAGGCGTGAGCCACTGTGCCTGGCCCTAGAAAATTCTTCCTTCATGCCAGTACATAAAGATACTCTCTTACATTTTCTTCCAACAGATGAAACATTTTTGATGTTTACATTTAATTTTGTATCCATCTTGAATGAATTTATTTTTGTTTGTGGTGAAAAGACCAGACCCAGTTAATCATTTTGCAATGTGCAAACTCTTTGTATGGATTGCCAGTCAGGCTATTACCATCATGTTCCCGACGTTTCACCCCTGTCATGTGTTTAGTATGTATTCCATACACACATGGGCCTGTACATAGGTCCTCTGGGTTTTTGGTTCCCTTGGCTATTGCTGCCCTGATGCCATCTGGTTACGATTTCTATGGTTTTATAACATATCATGACAACTGATAGGACAAATCTTACTTTGCTATTAAATATATATTATTTTTCTGCTTCATTTGTTTCATAATCCAGCATAGCACACCAATACAAACATTATTTTGGCCAGATGTGGTGGCTCACGCCTGTAATCCCAGCACTTTGGGAAGCCGAGGTGGGTGGATCACTTGAGGTCAGGAGTCCAAGACCAGCCTGGACTTGGAAACCCAGTCTCTACCAAAAATACAAAAAAATTAGCTGGGTGTTGTGGCATGCACCTGTAATCCCAGCTACTCAAGAGACTGAGGCAAAAGAGGCGCTTGAACCTGGGAGGCAGAGGTTTCTGTGAGCTGAGATTGTGCTACTGTGCTCTAGCCTGGGAGACAGAGCAAGACTCTGTCTCAAAAAAAATTTTTTTTACTTTTACAACTCTCACTCCACTACATCCCAAGTTTTGTTAAAAAGAAATATGGAGTTTATCTGTAGCATTTTAACACAACTGGGTCCCAAGAATATGTACCTACACATAATGCATGCACAAATTATTTTAGAAATTATTTCCTTATTTCACATTATCAATGATTAGAATGACCATAAAATTTTCTAATTTCATTATTTCACAATGTTTCTTACATATGCATACTTTCCTTTCCTGAGTGCTTGATTCTAATTTGTATTCACTTTATTGGAATAATTTCTGAGCAACTGAGACAAAACGCTTGAATGACATATTTTCTTATTTCTTGGTTTGATGGATATCATGTCTTTTTATACTCACAAATGAATGATACAATTCAGGGTTCTAATTTTTTTTTTTTGCTAAAACTTTACAAAAATTTTTAAATTGTCTTTTTAAATAAACTAATGTTATGAACACGTGTATATTTAATTTTTACTTTGAGTCACACTCCAGTGCTACTTGATGTATTTTCTTCTCAAATTGTTCCAGCCTGGCTTTGGTGGCCGTCTCAGTTCGGCTCCTGTGTCCCATTTGACTTCTAGTCCACTGTTTCCGAGCACCCCCGACTTTTTAGTGATACAAAATGTTCTAGGGTCATTTTGTATTTTCCCTACCTGAGGGTTATTATCAGCTATTTCTTCAACAGGTTCCTGTTATTGGAGAAGGATATTTCTCTGGACAGTGGGTTTGCTCATTGCTACTGGGATGTCACTAATTCTAGATCCTTGCAGTGGATAGATCTAGGAAATGTTTGTGTGTGTGTGTGTGGTGTGTGTGTGTATGTGTGTGTGTGTGTGTGTGTGTGTACATACATATAACTCATTATATAGGCATATATAAGTAGTATTACACATTCTCATGGATTTATAAATATTAAACAAAACATGACTTCATACTGATGTCTCCAATTCTAATCTAGTAGCCCCTGTTAATTCTGGCTTTCCCTCCTACCCCTTGCTAATGTATAATTTCCCTCACTCACAGTGAAACATCATCCACCATCCATTTACTTATTGTTTAACCCAAGTATATATAGGCGTACCTTGGAGATATTCAGGCTCATTTCCAGATCACCACAATAAAGTGACTATCCTAAAAAGCAAATCACACACATTTCTTGGCTTTCCAGTGCATATGGAAGTTATCTTCACACCATAAAGTGTGCAATAGCATTATGCCCAGAAAAAGAGTGTACATTATAAAGTACTTTATACCTTAATTATAAATTACTTTACTGCTAAAATATGCTAATGATCATCTGAGCCATCAGTGAGTCAATATCTCTTTGCCAGTGGAGAGCCTTGCTTCGATGCTGATGGCTACTTACTGTTCAAGATGTTGGTTGCTGAAGGTTGGGGTGGCTGTGGCAATTTGTTAAGGAAATAACAAGGCAGTTGGCCACATCAATTGACTCTTTCTTTCGCAAGAGATTTCTGAGTTGCATGAAATATGTTTGTTAGCATTTTTTCTCCAGTAGAATTTTTTTTTTTTTTTGAGATAGATTCTTGCTCTATTACCCAGGCTGGAATGCAGTGGTGAGATCTTGACTCACTGTAACCTCTGCCTCCCAGGTTGAAGCAATTCTCCTGCCTCAGCTTCGTGAGTAGCTGGGATCACAGGTGCCTGCCACCGTGCTTGGCTAATTTTTGTATTTTTAGTATAAACAGAGTTTCACCATGTTGGCCAGGCTGGTCTCAAACTCGACCTCAAATGATCTGCCCACCTCAGCCTCCCAAAGTGCTGGGATTATAGATGTGAGCCACCGCACTCGGCCCCCACTAGAACTTCTTTTAAAATTGCAGTTAATCGGCCAGGCTCCATGGCTCACACCTGTAATCCCAGCTCTTTGGGAGGTTGAGGTGGGCAGATCATGAAGTCAGGAGTTCGAGACCAGCCTGGCCAACATAGTGAAACCCATCACTACAAAAAATTAGCCAGGCATGGTGGCGGGTGCCTGTAATCCCAGCTACTCGGGGGGCTGAGGCAGGAGAATTGCTTGAACCCGGGAGGCAGAGGTTGCAGTGAGCCGAGATCACACCACTGCACCCCAGCCTGGGTGACTGAGCAAGACTCTATTTCAAAAAGAAAAAAAAATGCTGCTGCTTTGTTAACTATGTTTATGCAACATTATAAATTTTTATTTTATCATTTCAACAATGTTTAACAACATTTCAACAGCAGTACAAACATTATTTTCACCAGGAGTAAACTCTGTATTGTGAAACTACTTTCTTTGTTCCATAAGAAGCAATTTATCTCTTAAAGTTCAATCATGAGGTCAGGCATGGTGGCTCATGCCTGTAATCCTAGCACTTTAGGAGGCCAAGTTGGGCAGATCAGCTGAGGCCAGGAGTTCAAGACTAGCCTGGCCAACATGGCTAAACCCCATCATTACTAAAAATACAAAAAATTAGCTGGGCATGGTGGTGGGCAGCTGTAATCTCAGCTACTCAGGAGGCTGAAGCAGGAGAATCACTTGAACTCCAGAGGTGGAGGTTGCAGTGAACCGAGATCGTGCCACTGAACTCCAGCCTCTGCAACAAGAGCGAAACTCTGTCTCAAAAAATTAAAAATATAAAAAAGTTAAATCATGAGATTGCAGCAACTCAGTTACAAAATCAGGCTCCACTTCTAACTCTAGTTCTCTTACTATTTCCACCACATCTGTAGTGACTTCCTCCGCTGATGTCTTGAACCCCTCAAATGTCCATGAGGGTTGAAATGAACTTAATGCAAACTCCTGTTAATGTTTTTATTTTGACCTCCTCCATGAATCATGAATGTTTTTAATTGTATCTAGAAGAGTGAATTCTTTCCAGAAGTTTTCCATTTGACTTTGCCCAGATTCTTCAGAGGAATCACTATCTGTGGCAGGAATAATAGCTTTACAAAGAATAGTTCTTAAATAATAAGTCTTGAAAGCCAAAATGACTCCTTGATCCACAGGTTACAGAATAAATGTGTTAGCAGGCATGAAAACAACATTTATTTCCTTATACATCTCCATCAGACCTCTTGGGTGACCAGAGCCATTATTATTGAGCAGTAATATTTTAAAAGGAATCTTTTTTTCTGAGCAGTAGTTCGCAACAGTGAGCTTAAAATATTCAGTAAAGCATGCTGTAAATAGATATGCCATCATCGAAGCTTTACTGTTCCCTTTATAGAGCACAGGCAGAGTAGATTTAGTGTAACTAGTAAGGGCCCTAGGGTTTTGGGAATGGTAAATGAGCATTGGCTTGAACTCAAAGTCACTGGCTGCATTAGCCCCTAACCAGAGAGTCAGCCTGTCCTTTCAAACTAGCCATTGACTTCTCCTTAACTATGAAAGTTCTAGATAGTATCTTCTTCCAATAAAAGATGGTTTTGTCTGCATTGAATGTGTTTTTCAATGCAGCCACTGGCCAGGCATGGTGGCTCACGCCTGTAACCCCAACACTTTGGGAGGCTGAGGCAGGTAGATCACCTAAGGTCAGGAATTTAAGACCAGCCTGGCCAATGTGGCGAAACCCCATCTCTACTAAAAATACAAAAATTAGTAAGGCATTGTGGCGGGCATCTGTAATCCCAGCTACTCGGGAGGCTGAGGCAGGAGAATTGCTTGAACCTGGGAGGTAGAGGTTGCAGTGATCCAAGATTCCACCACTGCACTCCAGCCTGGGTAACAGAGCAAGACTCCATCTGCTATAAATTAATTAATTAATTAATTAATTAAATAAAATAAATGTAGCCACCTTCATTGATGATCTTGGCTGGATCTTCTGGATAATTCACTGCAGCTTCTCCACCAGCACTTGCCGCTTTACCTTGCACTTTCATGTTGTGGAGATGGCTTCTTTCCTCGTACCTCATGAACCAACCTCTGCTAGCTTAAAACTTCTCTTTCTTCAGCTTCTCCACCTCTCTCAGACTTTGTAGAATTGAAGAGAGTTAGGGCCTTTTGTTGAGTTAGGCTTTGGTTTTAAGGAATGCGGTGGCTGCTTTGATCTATCCAAAACACTCAAACTTTCTTTACAACAGCAATGAGGCTCTTTTGCTTTCTTATCATTCATATGTTCACTGGAGTAGCACTTATAATTTTCTTCAAAAGCTTTTCCTTTGCACTCCCAGCTTGTCTGTTTTGAAAAAGAGGCCCAGCTTTAAGCCTATCTGGTTTTGACATGACTTTCTCACCAAGCTTAATCATTTCTAGCTTTAGATTGTTAAAGTGAGAGACATGCAACTCCTGTCACTTGAACACTTAGAGGCCAGTGTAGGATTATTAATAGGCCTAATTTCAATATCATTATGTCTCAGGAGATCAGGAGGCTTGAGGACGGGGAGACAGATGGGGCAACGGCTGGTCAGTGGAGTAGTCAGAACACATACATTTATCAATTAAGTTTCAGGACTTATAGGGGCACAGTTTGTGGCACCTTCAGAACAATTAAGATAGTAACATTGATGATCACTGATCACAGATGACTGTAACAGATGTAATAGTAAAGAAAAATCTTAAATATTGTTAGAATTATCAAAATATGACACACAGACACAAAATGAGCACATGCTGTTGGAAAAATGGGGTTGACAAACTTGTTTGATGCAAGGTTGCCACAAATCTTCAATTTGTAAAAATTGAAATATCTGCTGGTCGGGCGTGGTGGCTCACACCAGTAATCCCAGCACTTTGGGAGGCCGAGGCAGGTGGATCACGAGGTCAGGAGTTTGATTCCAGACATGGTGAAACCCTGTCTCTACTAAAAATACAAAAAAAAAAAAAATTAGCAGAGTGTGGTGACACCCACCTGTAATCCCAGCTACTCGAGAGGCTGAGGCAGGAGAATCACTTGAACCCAGGAGGCGGAGGTTGCAGTGAGCCAAGTTCGCACCATGACACTCTGGCCTGAGCGACAGAGCAAGACTCTGTCTCAAAAAAATAAAAGGAAAGAAAGTGGTGGCGCATGCCTGTAGTCCCAGCTACTCGGGAGGCTGAGGTGGGAGGATCTCTTGAGCCCAGGAGTTCTGGGCTAAGCTGATTGGGTGACCGCACTAAGTTTGGCATCAATATGGTGACCTCCCGGGAGCAGGAGACCACCAGGTTGCCTAAGGAGGGGTGAACTGGCCCAGGTCAGAAACAGAGAAGGTCAAAACTCCTGTGCTGATCAGTAGTGGGATCGCGCCTGTGAATAACCACTGCACTCCAGCCTGGGCAACATATCGAGCCCCTGTCTCTTAAAAAAAAAAAAAAAGGAAGAAAGAAAGAAAAAGTAAAAAAAAGGAAAATATCTGCAAAACGCAAAGGTATCCCTGCATACAAAGCAGTTTCAGAGTTGTTCACCTGTACCCCATGAAAAACTGATTTACCAACTAGAGTATAGGGATGATGTAAGTTTCATTTACCATTAGCCTTACAGATTCTAGTCACAACACTATTTTGGAGTAATGTAAGTCCGTTCCTTTCCCTCCTCCCCATTCTTCATTGAGGTTATATGATGCAATTGTAGTACTTTTTTTTTTTTTCACTTTTTAAAATTTTACTTTAAGTTCTGGGATACATGTGTAGAACGTGTAGGCTTGTTGCATATGTATACATGTGCCATGGTGGTTTGCTGCACCTGTCAACCTGTCATCTAGGTTTAAAGCCCCACATACATTATTAGGCATTTGTCCTAATGCTCTCCCTCCCCTTGCTCCCTACCCTAGACAAGCCCTGGTGTGTGATGTTCCCCTCTCTGTGCCCATGTTTTCTCATTGTTCAACTCCCACTTATGAGTAAGAACATGGGGTGTTTGGTTTTCTGTTCCTGTGTTAGTTTGCTGACAGTCCAGTTAGTTTTATTTGTCAGTCTGCATTCCATCCTGGTATTCTCCCAATATTCTGGTTTATTTTTTTTAATTTGCATATATGAAAGTTCATTCTTTATGACACACAATTCTATGGATTTTTCAATGCATAGAGTCATATATCCATCACCTGAGTACCATACAAAACAGTTCCATCATGCTAAACAGTCCCCTATATATTAGTTTTGCAGTCAACTACCCACTCCTTGCCTGTCTCTGGTAACCACTAATCTATTTTTAATCCTTCTAGTTTTACCTTTTCCAGAAAGTCATACGAAAAGAATCATACCAGATAGGACTGACATCTTTCATTTAGGTAAATGTATTTAAGGTTTACCCCTGTCATTGAACAAATTAATTGCTCAATCATTTGTATCCCTGAATACTATTCCACTATCTATTCCACAATTTACAATTACCATAACTTGGTTTGTTCATTCCCTTGTTGAGGGATATTGTGTTTTCTTCAAGTTTTTTTTTTGTGTGTGTGATTATGAATAAAGCTGTTATAAACATTCACATATGGATTTTTTTTCTGTGAACATAAATTTTCCATTTACTTAAATAAATACTTAGGAATGCTATTGCTGAGTTGTATGGTAAATCTATGTTTCATTTTATAAGAATCTCCAAGCTAGTTTCCAAACTGGCAGTACCATTTTGCATTTCCACCAACAACGAATGAAAGTCTCTATTGCTACACATCCTCTCCAGCATTTGATATGGCCAGATTAAAAAAAAAAAATAGCCATACAAAATAGGTATGAAATTGTCTTTTAGGCTGGGCATGGCAGCTCACACCTGTAATCCCAGCACTTTGGGAGGCCAAGGCAAGTGGATCACCTGAGGTCAGGAGTTCGAGACCAGCCTGGCCAACATGGTGAAACCCCATCTCTACTAAAAATACAAAAATTAGCTGGGCGGGGTGGCACATGCCTGTAGTGCCAGCTACTTGGGAGGCTAAGGGGGGAGGATCACTTGAACCCAGGAGGCAGAGGTTGCAGTGAGCTGAGATCAAACCACTGTGCTCCAACCTGAGTGATAATACTGAAACTCCATCTCAAAAAAATAAAAGAAAAAAGCTGTCTTTTAATACTTAGCATTACAGGTAAATAGTCCTATGTATTTACCTGTAAATAAACTATTTTTCATTTTCTAAGAATTTGCAGATATTTTAACGCTAGAATATTTGAAGTTTTGTCTGCATATTTATATGTGCCCCCCCAACCCTCACCCCAACACTATCTTTCTGATATGAAAAAACTCAAATATTTCTAAGATCTAAAAATTTTGTGCTTATATGTTGGAAGTTTTACTTTTCCTCCACCCATCTGCTGATGGGATTCCATTATATGGAATTTGGATCACCTATACTCTTCATATATATATATACATATATATATATATACATATATACATATATATATATATACATATACATATATACTGATGGTTTGCATTCTTTGATTTTTGCTTTATGCCTTGTGAAATTTCTCAAGGAAGTCCCTAAATCACTATATATATGTTTTGCAATCAGTGTTTTACTGAATTTGCTGAGTTTATATTGAGGAATTTTTGGATGTGTGTGTTTTTTAGTTATAATAGTTCCTTTTGTGTATCAGTTTTCACTTAATTTATGAAGGCAATATGCTGAGTATACTTCATAGAGTATTTAAAGCACTAATATCATCTTAATTATTTATTGGAGGCCATTGGTTCTGAATGCTGATTGGACTACCCTCTTCTTTTTGAGTTGCCCATATTATTTGGTAATTTTAATGTATCTATTCAAATTAATGAATAAAGGTTAGTTTTATTAGGATCAATGTCTAATTTGAATGTTCTTATTGTATTTCCAGAACACTGCTAGATTTCTTCTTGAATAGCTTTCTCTGATCATGTCTTCCTGGGAAATGTGAGTGGATGGGTCTAAGCCAATTAATATATTTTGTTTCAGATACAGAGGGGTATGTTGAGGCATTCTAAGACAAGGTCATTGGCTTAGGTGCACTGTAAAATCAAAGCTGTTAATTCACGTATTGTGTTGTCTGTAGCAAGTAAAGGATCCAGACAACACATGATTTTGTCTATAGCTCCATCTGTGGTTCTGGAAACTATTATATTTGCTTCTCACAGACAATTCCTAACTGATTCAGTCTCTGGAAACTATTATATTTGCTTCTCACAAACAATTCCTAACTGTTTCAGTCTCAGCCTTTGGTAGCAAAGTCTAAAGATTGGTCTTAATGCGTTAGTTTTTTTTTTTTTTTGAGACAGAGTTTTGCTCTTTCGTCCAAGCTAGAGTCCGGTGGCACGACCTTGGCTCACTGCAACCTCTGCCTTTCACTTTCAGGTGATTCTCCTGCTCAGCCTTCTGAGTAGCTGGGATTACAGATGCCCGCCATAGGCAATTAAAAGTAGGGATAGAGACCAAGACTGTTGTGTTAGTTTCCTAGGCGGCCATAACTAATGACCACAAACTGCATGACTTAAAAGAGTAGAAATTTGTTCCGCCACAGTTATGGAAGATAGACGTCCCAAATTAATGTATCATCAGCAGAGTTGATTTCTTATGGAGCCTCGGAGGCAGAATCTGTTCCACACTTCTCTCCTAATTCCTGGTGGTTGCCAGCAATCCTTGGCACCTTTTGGCTTGTCAATGCATCACTCCAATTCTACCTTCATCTTCATATGGTGTTTTCCCTTGTGTCTATGTCCTTGTGTTTAAGTTTTCCTCTTCTAACAAGGACGCTCATCATATAGAATTTAATCCAGTGTGGCCTCAGCTTAACTCGAATACATCTGTACACACACTATTTCCAAATGAGACCACTTTCACAGATTCTGCATGAACATGACTTCTAGGAAGGCACTATCAAACCCAGTAAAAATTTTTACTTATATATATATGTTTTACATATATATATGTTTATTTGTTTTGTTTCGTTTTTTGAGACAGAGTCGCACTCTGTTGCCTAGGCTGGAGTTCAGCGGCACGATCTTGGCTCATTGCAACCTTCGCCTCCCAGGTTCAAGTGATTCTCCTGCCTCAGCCTCCTGAGTAGCTGAGATTACAGGCATGTGCCACCACATCCAGCTACTTTTTAAAATTTTTAGTAGAGACATGGTTTCACCATGTTGCTCAGGCTGGTCTCGAACTCCTGAGCTCAGGCAATCCGCCAGCCTTGGCCTCCCAAAGTGCTAGGATTACCGACATGAACCACCACACCCAGCCTAAACCCAGTACGAATGTTAAGTGATTGATTTCACATTCAATTTTGGCCAAAAGCCAAGAAACAATAGGGACTGATTTCATGCTCTGCTAGGAGGAGCCCCAATTTAACAAGTCCTTCTCTTCCTTTATGGCAGTTTAATCAAATAACGCCTGGTGAATGTATGTGGCAGCGGACCTCATAGTTCACAAACTGATTTCTAAGCTGCCCTCCTGCCAACCGTTCCAGACTCCCCTTGCTTCTCTACTCTGCCATTCTGGGATGGGAAAGGGGGACTCATGGGAGTCTCCCTTTGCTTTGGTTAAATGCCTGACGTGGGTCCTGTAAACTTATTTCCGGATCTTAGACATGATTTGCTTAATACGATCAAAAAAATCCTTTAAGTTTTTATTCCATCATTCGAACTTTTCTCTGTTTTTCTTTGCTTACAGATAGTTTCTTTCTTTATTTTCTTATTTTTGTATTTCGTTGGTCATGTCAGCAAAACATCAGTGACATGGTTTGATTTGAATTTTAGGAAGATAAATTTGTAGGAAATTACTCTGTTTAGTTGCTTTCTTCATAGATATTGAAGGCAGACCCTTATTCATCTTTTACAGGGTTCTAGTGCTTTGCACAGAGCCGGCATTCAATGAGTATTTTTTTAAAAGAATTCATAATTATAGACATTAAATATTACCCATCAGCAAAGGGAAATTTTGGAGAGTGGAAAACTTTTCATGGACTTCTGCAATTATGTGGCACTACAAATTGATAAGATTAAGACAGATGGAGACGAGACTACAGGAAAGAAATGAATGTATACTGAACGCTATCGTATAGCAAGAACTACAAAAGGGTCACTTTGAAAGTGGTTTAGTTCCCATAACAATACCGTGAGACCAGAATTTCTCTCATTTTATAAATAAGGAAATGGGATTACAAAGTTGAGTAACTTTTTCAAGATTACATAGCTATTAGGTTGGTATAAAAATATTTGTGTTTTTTGTTATTAAAAGTAACGGCAAAAACTGCAATTACCTTTGTACCAGCCTAATAAATACTTTCGTGGAATTCACTGGCTTATTGGATGTTTCTGTCGAACCCATGGCTAATTTTATAATTTAGAAATTCCCTCCATTCTATAATTCAGAAATTCCCTCCATTCAACTATTCTATGAGACCCAGGACAAAATCAAGGTAGACCCACTGAGCAACAACAGAGCCCTGACCACTTGACATGGAATGAGGAACCTGAGGTTTCCCAAGCTGGCCTTCTTAGGCCACACCTTCTCCATTAGTTTGTTTATAATTCCCATCCAGATTCTTTTTAAAACTAACATTTGGGGAGTGATTAATATGTGTCAGGCATTGTTTTGTGCTGGCTCCGGCAACCTTAGGAAAACACATGCATCACATGTTTGAAGAGGTCATTCTGTTTTTCAGGAAGGATGAGATAGCTTTGCTGATAAGCTCAATGGTAATATCAATTTCTCCGGTCAATTGATGGACTTCCACAAAGCTAAGAAAGAAAAGTGGTATGATGATGAAAACAGAAAGGTGATGAGTGGGTGAAGAAAAGAATACCTTGTCCACATGAGCTCGAAGCTGGTGAGCATCAATCAGCTGAGTAAGTTTGTTGGCAATTTCCATCCAAGGTCTATAATGATCTGGAAGTTCTTTCTGCATTTAAAATAGAAACATATAAATATTTTAGACCTCTCTGGAAAGGGGCTTTTAGGGGTAGCTATTTTCAGATTTCAATCTTCAGGAGAAGTCATCAGTGCAGTTTAACTAACATCGAAGATGCACCATATGTTAGGTAGGCCCTGTGCTAAGCACCTCAGATACACAGATGACTAAGGAGCATATGCTTCAGTAAGGGAAAAAAACACATTAGTTAGATATATGCCAATGCAGTAAAATATGTTTAATTACTGATATGTGTGTAAGCCAAAGAACTTGCAAAGAAGAGGAAGTAGTTAATTCAGTCCACTGTTGTGAGGAATTAAAGGGAAATATACATAAAAATGTGGCAGTTGAGCCCAGTTTTTGAAGTGGAAATGACTTTTTTGGGTAGAGATGTGAAGAAGGATGGTAGTAAAAGTAAGGGGGATAGCAGATAAACAGATGTGGGTGCTTCGCTGGGAAACAATGTTACTCAATGTTGCTAAAATATAAAACTCAAGAGAAAGTGATAGAGGCAGGAGGCAGACAAATGCCTAGGCAAGTGGGGAAGGGTCCCTGGTGAAACCCCACCTTCAAGCATAAAACATTCTGAAGATTGAAATATCAACTGCTGGTCCCAGATGAAACCTGTGACCCAGAGGGAGAACTTCCCCTGTTTGCCCACCCTTTCCCAATTGATTCTCTCTGAATAATGTCTTTTAATCAATTGAATGTTGCCCTTTCTGATACTACCTATGGCTTGCCTGGGCATGCCCATGTGTGTACTAGGAAAACCTGCGGAACCACCAGGAATTTGTGCCTTATGCTGGGGAGGAGCACAGCCTTTTCAGCTCATGTGTGAAAGTCCTGGTACTCCATTGTGAGGTGGGAGCCTGCTAGCGGAACCCCTCTCTTTGCTGAGAGCTCCCCTTTTGCTTAATAAATTCTGTCATTCTCACCCTTCACTGTGTCTACCTGCCTGATTTTTCCTGGTCGTGAGACAAGATCCTGGATTTTGCTGAGCTAAGGAGCAGAAAATCTTAGCAGCAAAGGGATGGTGAAAGATGAGCCTAAAAAGTTACATGAAATGTGCTGTGTGTAGAATATATGAATTTTCCCTTTATTTAAGTTGGTGATATGGTTTGATTTGAATTTTAGGAAGATAAATTTGTAGAACTTTAAGATATAAAGTCAGATAAGGAAGCCTTTAAAATACTGTTCAAGGACTAAACTTAGGCAATGACAGTGAATTTGGAAAGGAGAAGTCATATATTCAAGATACATTTGGAAAATGTAATTGAAATTATGTAATAATTAAATTTAGGGCTGGGAGCTTAAGGCAAGAAAATCACTAGCCCAATAGCTCCATTATGTGCCCACTCTGGGCCCATGGTTTAGCCAAGGAAGACATACTCTGAATTTCAGTGACCCCCTAACTCTAACTAACCCAAGAGATAGAAAACTACATTAATTTTTGTGAATTTTCATTTTAACCTAGCCTCTTTTATTTGTTTACATACTAAGTATGGTTGTTTTTACATTACAGCAGTAGAGTTTGTACTTGCAACAGAAACCATCCAGTAGTCAAGCTTAAAGCGCTAAGTATTTGGCCGTTCAGAAAAAGTCTACCAATCTCTGATTTATCCTCACGATCTGGGGCTCCTTGCTCAGTGTATAACCTGCACAACTGAATTTGTGGGTTAAGAAGAAGAGGAAGTGAGGATGATTTCCAAATTTATGAATTGGGTGAGCAAATGAATGGATGGAAACACGAATTGAGACAGAAATGCAGGTTAAAGTCAAAGAGTGGGGATAAAGATATTAAAATCATTTTTAAATATATTGAGTTAAATTACTCATGGAATCAAAAGATATGACTGTACTGAGAAGTTGGATACACATTTTAAAGTTCAAAAGAAAAGTCATATTAGAAATATACAATTCAGGCTGGGCATGGTGGCTCATGCCTGTAATCCCAGCACTTTGGAAGGCCAAGGATGGTGGATCATGAGGAGTTTGTAACCAGCCCGACCAACATGATGAAATCCAATCTCTACTAAAAATACAAAATTAACCAGATGTGGTAGTGCATGCTTGTAATCCCAGCTACTAGGGAGGCTGGGGTAGAAGAATCGCTTGAACCTGGGAGGCAGAGGTTGCAGTGAGCCGAGATAGTGCCACTGCATTTCAGCCTGGGTAACAGAGCAAGACTCTGTCACAAAAAAAAAAAAAAAAAGAAATACACAATTTGAAAGTGTAACTACTGTGAATACCCTACATTGTGGTTAAAACCACAAGAGTGTATAAAGCCATTTGAGAGAATATGAAAAGTGAAAGGAGAAGAAGCCTAGATTAGTACAATGGGGAATATTCACACGGCAGGTAGAGGAACTGATTCCAGCAATACAGGTCAAAAACACAATGACGGAGGTTCACTGAGCCTGAATAGAATTCAAGACAGTAGAGCATTTCACAGAAGTGGAGGATCATCCGGTCAAATGCATCATTATGGAGTTAAAGTAAGATTGCCCTCTTCAAAAAAAAAAAAAAGAGAGAACAATATTAGGAAGTCGCAAATATTTATCTATGTACGTTTAATAGGAATTTATGTCAGGGTCATAAAAGCAGGGTTCAAATGTTAGTGTGTTGAGGAAGTAGAAAAATAGAGAAAATGTATATTATTTTTGAAGAAAAGCCTTAAGGCAGTAAGGAATTTGCATTTGAGAGAGATCTTTTAAAAACGAGATACCTGAGGCCAGGCACAGTGGCTCACACCTGTAATCCCAGCACTTTGGGAGGCCGAGCTGGATGGATCATGAGGTCAGGACTTCAAGACCAACCCGGCCAAGAAGGTGAAACCGCCATCTCTACTAAAAATACAAAAATTAATTCGGCATGGTGGCAGTCACCTATAATCCCAGCTACTGGGGAGGCTGAGGCAGGGAATCGCTTGAACCTGGGAGGCGGAGGTTGCAGTGAGCTGGGATCACACCACAGCACTCCAGCCTGGGCGACAGGGTGAGATTCTGTCTCAAAAAAAAGAGAGAAACCTGAACAGTTTATACTTGGCTATTGCAAGAGGAAGAGACTGCAGACAAAGGAGAGAGGAGAGTAATTGAATGTAGAATGAGCAAAGGGCAAAGGACGGGAAGAAGGGAAGGAGGAGAGGAGAGCTAGAATGGAACGTCTGTCCTTGCAGCAGTAGAAGGAGAAGATCTGGAGTTGAAAGGAGTTCACTTTTTATGGACTCAATTTATCAGCAGATGGGAGTGAAGATCAAGTTGTGTGAGTTGAGATAGGGGTGGGTGTGAAACTAATTACAGAGGGGAAAAGGTCAGGGAGCTCAACCTAAACATACAAATGACATGAAAGGCCCATGAGAAACCAGGGAAGTCTGAAAACTGTAAATGTGAAGAAGTATAGATCTACGAATTACTCTAATTCACCTGGAAGTCTTCTGTCCCTGAGGATCTGAGACAAATCTGGGTTTAAGCTCCTAATTAATTCACAACTGGTTATGTCCAACAGCCTATTCACAATCTCTGACTTATTTATTGATTTTATTTTTTTGAGACAGAGTCTCACTCTAGGCTGGAGTGCAGTGGCACGATCTTGGCTCACTACAACTGCCGCCTCCTAGGTTCAAACAATTCTCCTTCTTCAGCCTCCCAAGTAGCTGGGATTATAGGCATTCGCCACCAGCCTCGCTAATTTTTGTATTTTTAGTAGAGATGGGGTTTTGCCGTGTTGGCCAGGCTGGTCTCGAACTCCTGACCTCAGGTGATCCACCTGCCTCAGCCTCCCAAAGTGTTGGGATTATAGGTGTGAACTACCATAGCTAGCCTGATTTCTTCGAGTAATTGCTTAAACCTGGGAGGCAGAGGTTGCAGTGAACTGAGATCACGACACTGCACTCCAGCCTGGGCAACAGAGCAAGACTCTGTCTCCCCAAAAAATTAGCTGGGCATGGTAGCAGGCACCTGTAATCCCAGCTTGGTAGGCTGAGGCAGGAGAATCACCTGAACCTGGGAGGTAGAGGCTGTATTCAGCTGAGATCAAGCCACTGCACTACAGCCTGGGCAAGAGAGCAAGACTCTGTCTCAAAAAATAAAATAAATAAAATAAAATATCTGCTTTCTTTTCTTCAACTAGCTGTGAAAAAATAAAAAAACAAAATAAAATAAACCGGGTAAATATCAACAGGAAACTTGGGTGACAATATTAACATCAGAAAAATTAGAATTTAAACTCGGAAAGATTAGAATTTGAAGGGATGATTTTAAATGAAATAAAAGGTTTAAGTTTTAATGGAAAGAAGCTGGTCTGACATCGCATCACAGTAAAGTTCAGGAGCAGGAGCTATTACACGACCTGGTGAGCATCACAGGAACCCCGTAGGAAGAGTTTTAAAGAGCAGACTGTCAAGTTTTTATTTTAATTTTACATTGTTTAGAGAAAGGATTCACTCTGTCATCAACACTGGAGTGTAGTGGTACAAATATAGCTTATTGTGGCCTCAAACTCCTGGGCTCAAGCAGTCCTCCCACCTCAGCCTCCCAAGTAGCTGGGAACACAGGCATGCAGCATCATACACAGCCAATTCTTTTTTATTTTTGTAGTGATGGGGTCTCCATATGTTACCCAGGCTGGTCTCAAACTCCTGGCCTCATGTAATCCTCCGGTCTCAGACTGTCAAAGTGCTGGGATTACAGGCGTGAGCCACTGAGCCAGGCCAAAAAATTCAACTCTTAATGAACTGTAAGAGCCACTATGAATACATTGCTAATACATTTGAAAATTTCAGTTGAGTTTCCCTTTGGGAAATTGCAGAAAATCAAATTTTTATTTAGAAACAGAAAACCTAACTAGAACAATAAGCATAGGGGGATTAGAAAATGCAATTCCAAACATACAGTCTAAAATGTCTCTAGTCTGAAGAGCTGTGCTATATCAACAGACAGATGATCTGTTTCAGAAGACAGAAAAGCCCGAGAAGGCATCTAATTGGTCGAGCATGGTGGCTCATGTCTGTAATCTCAGCACTTTGGGAGGCCCAGGCAGGCAGACCACTTGAGGTCAGGAGTTCAAGCCAACAGGGGGAAACCACGTCTGGCGGGCACCTGTAATCCCAGCTACTCGGGAGGCTGCGGCAGGAGAATCGCTTGAACCTGGGAGGCAGAGGTTGCAGTGAGCCGAGATCACACCACTGCACTACAGCTTGGGCAACAAGAGAGAAACTCCATCTCAAATTAAAAAAAAAAAAAAAAGAAAGAAGAAGGAATCACTGAGGACTTAAATGCCAGGAGGTGAGGACTAGAATGTAACGTCTAGGAGTGGAGAGTTTTCACTTCTTTTTATCACGTCTGTATCCTAAGCAACTTCCTAAATGCCCTTAGGCATAGAAACCAGTGAATACGTTTTCACTAAATGGGAACAATAAAATGCCCAGAAAAATTCTGAAAGAATAGAAAATTCAGAAACGGTTGCTGAGTTGAAACTAAAGAAATAAAACAAATGATATTAGATTGAGATGGCAATTGACCTCTAAATTAGCTAGCGATTACAATTATTTTTAGGGACAAGATGGGGAGTTTTTGTACAAATGGTGTGATTTAAATTTAAACATCTAGGGTAGAAGAAATAAGTTTATTTATTTCTTTATTTTTTTATTTTTTTAGATGGAGTTTCACTCTTGTTGCCCAGGCTGATGTACAATGGCGCGATCTCGGTTCACTTCAACCTGTGCCTCCTGGCTTCAAGTGATTCTCCTGCCCCAGCCTCCCTAATAGCTGGGATTACAGGCTCACGTAACCATGTCCAGCTAATTTCTTTGTATTTTTAGTAGAGACGAGGTTTCACCATATTGGCCAGGCTGATCTTGATCTCCTGACCTCAGGTGATCCATCCACATCAGCTTTCCAAAGTGTTGGGATTACAGGCTTGTGCTACCATGCCTGGCTGAGAAAAGTTTTATGTATCAGTTTTATATCAAAATGTCCAATTCTATTTAAATTTCAATAATATATTATGTGAATGGGATTTGATATAACCAATAACATTATGTTATAAAGACTGATTAATTTCATGCAAAGGTTTATTTTCTAGTATTGAATTAGAAAAAAAAAAACAGAATATGCAGCCATAAAAAGGAATGAGTTCATGTCTTTTGCAGGGGCATGGATGAAGCTGGAAGCCATTACTCTCAGCAAACTAACACAGGAACAGAAAACCAAACACTGCATGTTCTCACTCATAAGTGGGAGCAGAACAATGAGAACACATGGACACAGGGAGGGGAATATCACATACTGGGCCTGTCGGGGGTTGGGAAGTAAGGGGAGGGAGAGCATTAGGACAAATACCTAATGCATGCAGGGCTTAAAATGTAGATGAGGGGTTGATAGGTGCAGCAAACCACCATAGTACATGTATACCTATGTAACAAACCTGCGCATACTGCACATATATCCTAGAACTTAAATTTTAAAAAATTAAAAATATTGGTTTGGATGTGCAATAGGATTATAACTTTACAACTTTGCGAACATAAACACACACACCAGACATACACAAACTCCTACATAAATACTCTCTCTTTCCTTTTCTTTTTCTTTTCTTTTTTTTAATTTGAGACAGGGTTTTGCTGTGTTGTCCAGACTAGAATGCAGTGGTGCAATCATAACTCACTGCAGCCTTGACCTCCTGGGCTCAGGGGATTCGCCCACTTCAGCCTCCCATGGAGTTGAGACCATTAGTTGCCATGCCTAATTTATTTTTTGCAGCGAAGCAGTCTCACTTTGTTTCCCAGGCTGGTCTTGAACTCCTGGGCTCAGGTGATCCTTCCACCTTGGCCTCCTAAAGTGCTGGGATTACAGGTGCAAACTACCACTCCCAGCCTCTTAAATACTCTCAAACACCAAAGGTATTTTGATTCTGTGTTGGGGCTATGAATTATCAGTTTCATACCTTTCTAAATTTTCCAATTTTTAATTAATATATCTTTACTAATTCAATAAAAATCCTCACATTTAAAATATTTTTCCATGAAAATATTATGGCTAATGATGAGCCATCATGCTTTAGTAGTGTCCCAATTTCTAAAGAGTAATAATAAAAATAGGCCAGGCGTGGTGGCTCACTCCTGTAATCCCAGCACTTTGGTGGTTGAAGTGGGTGCATCACTTGAGGTTAGGGGTTCAAGACCAACCTGGCCAACATGGTGAACCATGTCTACTAAAAATACAGAAATCATCTGGGTGTGGTGGAGGGTGCCTGTAATCCCAGCTACTCAGGAGGCTGAGGCAGGAGAATCACTTGAATCCAGGAGGTGGAGGTTGGAGTGAGCAGAGATTGCACCACTGCACTCCAGCCTGGACAACAAAAAGAGGCTCTGTCTCAAAAATAGTAATAATAATAATAATAATAAAACAATCAGTAAAAATAAATATAAAGTAGAAATTTAAACACTAGACTTTCAATTTATGGGACTCATTAACTGGAGATGATATACAAGTGAAAGATTTCTGTCAGTAATAGAGCCAGGAGATATTATTAAAAGTTGATTAATCTTTATAACAATCATATTTCAAGTACTGAGGTCAGTTATGCTAGAGATTCTGAATGAACTATTCTAGGTAGAGCTCCAATATCAGTATTTTAAAAAACTCCCCAAGTACTTTTGCTATGTAGCCAGGAACAACAACTCGAAATTGCCTTGCATGTAACATTCTTTGAGGAAACTCTTCAAACACCAGATGCACCATGTCATTTATGGGAAGTGTTAAATCTAAACTCCAGGCCAGACACAGTGGCTCACACCTGTAATCTCAGCACTTTGGAAGGCCAAGGTGGGAGGATCAAGAGGTCAGGAGTTCGAGACCAGCCTGGCCAACATGGCGAAACTCATCTCTACTAAAAATACAAAAAATCAGAGGGGTGTGGTGGCACATGCCTGTAGTCCCAGCTACTCAGGAGGCTGAGGCAGGAGAATGGCTTGAACCTGGGAAAGGAGGTTGCAGTGAGCAGAGATCGCACCACTGCACTCCAGCCTGGGTGACAGAGTGAGACACGGGAAAAAAAAATCTGAACGTCAGAGCCTCACATCCAAGGTCTCTCAGTTCTCATTCTTGTCTCCTATTATAACCTTCTTGATGCCAAGATAATTTCCTTGCGTTTTCCATGTCTAAAGAAAAATTACCCCTCCCTCCAGAAACACACATCCATTCCCCCTCTACACATGTAGGGCACATGAAACATTTACGAGTATGAGTTGGTGAGGCACACATTTCCCACAATAAATGCTGGAGCTTGGAAAGGTCTGAACATTGATAGAAACAATGGAATAGAAGATTTGAAACCAAATCAGACTCCTTCTCCAAAACCAGAATTGTTTTTAGTCACTGTCTTGACCATGTTTTCTTCAGACACATTCAAGCAACTATCTGTAGTGAAAAACCTATTAAAATAGCATCTGAAAGAGATACCGAAGGAACTTCTCTGGGGCCACTGGACATGAAAGAATAGCCTCCCATTGCTGACACTTGCCTTTCAACTAAAGGAAAGTAAGGTCTGGTGCCCCTTGAGCAGGGCAGCTGATTGCGATTCTCCATCTGCCCTTGCAACACTTCTGCCTGGTCATTTTAGTGGCTGGGTCTCTCCTTATCTATGAAGCAACCTGGGGCAGATTTTGATGAAAATGTCCTTCCCCTACATCTTCCCAGAAAGGGATGGTCATCACAGTGAAAGAAAATTAAAACTGAAACAAAGAACTACACTTTGAGAACTCTGGGGAAAATGATCATAACAGAGTAAAACCAGTTTCCCAAGGGACTGTTTTGCATTCAAGCTCAGGAATGGAAATTCCACCAACGAAACCATAGCATATCAGGCAGGGAGTGTCACAACAAGAACTTGATGCTGTTAGTTTCTCATCTGTTTCCATAGTTAAAAAAGAGGAAAGAGCAAAGAGGGGAACTCTACAACTGTGGGTCTACTTCATGTTTAGCTAATTTGTAAGACTACTTTTCCACAGCTCAGTGTACATATTTAATCCCAATAAGAGCAATTTGGTCTTTTCTTCCTTTGGAACTAGGCAGGATATTCCTGAATTGGGTTAGACAGGAACTAGGCAGGATATTGCTGAATTGGGTTGGTGCTTGTTAAAAACTGAGCGGAGATTTTAACAAGCACTGGCTCAAGGTCAGAGGCTGGCTTCTGGTCCTTATACTAGATTTGTGAAAGTGCTTTCACATTCATTCTCCATAGCAATCTAGTGGAGGTGGCACCAGATCTCCATCCAGTAAATGTGAAAATTGAGGGTCAGGGGATGTTTGTGATTCACTCAAAGTCACAGGAGCTACTAAGTGCAACTTAGGGTGACTGACTCATCAGAATTGTCCCAGCACTTTCCTGATTTAGCACTGAGAGTCCTGCATGTCAGGAGAACAAATTGGGACACTTAGTCATCCTAGTGGCAGTGTCAGAGGCAACAGTCTGGTCCTCGGGATCACAACTCGACTGTGCATAATAATATAGGAGTTACTAAGAAATTGTTTTTGGAACTGTGTGGTGGCTCACGACTGTAATCTCAGCACTTTGGGTCAGGAGATTGAGACCATTCTAACACAATGAAACCCATCTCTAGTAAAGATACAAAAAAAAAAAAAAATAGCCAGGTGTGATGGCAGGTGCCTGTAGTCCCAGCTACTTGGGAGGCTGAGGGAGGAGAATCGCTTGGACCTGGGGGGTGGAGGTTGCAGTTAGCTGAGATTGCATCACTGCACTTTGGCCTGGGTGACAGAGCGAGTCTCTTTCTCAAAAAAAAAAAAAAAAGAAAGAAAGAAAGAAAAAAGAAAGAGAAAGAAAGAATGAAAGAAATTATTTTTAGACAGCTAGAAAGGGTAAAGGAGGTCTCAGTGGAATTTTCCATTAATAAAAAGCAACAGGAAACCATTTCTTCTCTAAAAGCCGCCTGATCGATATGCAAACTAGGAGCTTTCATATGTAAACGCCAGCAGCTGTACCTGGAGCCAGGTACATTGAATATAGCCCTTGCTTTTCTTTCTTTCTTTCTTTTTTTTTTTTTTCCTTTTTTGAGACAAAGTCTCACTTCATCCCCCAGTCAGTGCAGTGGCAAGATCTTGGCTCACTGCAACCTCCACCTCCTGGGTTCAAGTGATTCTCCTGCCTCAGCCTCCCAAGTAGCTGGGATTACAGGTGCCCATCACCAGGCTAATTTTTGTATTTTTAGTAGAGACGGGATTTCACTATGTTGACCCGGCTGGTCTCGAACTCCTGACCTCGGTTGATCCGACCCCCTTGCCTCCCAAAGTGCTGGGATTACAAGCGTGATTACTGCACCTGGACTTCGGTCTCATTTCCTTGTCACTAGGTGTGTAGATGTCATGGCCCCCTTCAGGGGATTAAACCAATCCCCTGGGCCCTGGGTAAATCAATCACTGCCTCTTCAAGCCTCTGTACAAAATCCATTGTCTTCTACCTCAAACCAGAGACCCTCTCTTGGGCTACCCGTTCTCTCAGCCTAAGGAAGCCTTTTCTCTCTCTCTCTTCTTTGTCTGTTAAACTTTCAGCTCCTAAACCCACTCCTTGTGTCATGAATTCTTTCTTGGGGGAGACAGAGAACCAGCATATATACCCTAGACAATGGAGCCTTTTTTTTTGAGACGGAGTCTCTCTGTCGCCCAGGCTGGAGTACAGTGGCACGACCTCCGCTCGCTGCAGCCTCTGACTCCTTCGTTCAAGAATTCTCCTGCCTTGGCCTCCCGAATAGCTGCTACTACAGGCACCTGCCACCACGCCCGGCCAATTTTTGTATTTTTAGTAGAGACGGGGGTTGCACCATGTTGGCCAACCTGGTCTAGAACTCCTGACCCTCAAGTGATCCACCCTCCTCTGCCTCCCAAAGTGCTAGGATTACAGGCATGAGCCACGGCCTCCAGCCTGGATCCCAAGATTTTTAACTGAGTGACCTTGGCCTGCATTTAGGATACAATAATAATACTAATAATAACAAGTCAAGAGCTACAAGCAGGACGAGTTCTGCTTTTGGCACTCATGACTTTGAGCAAATAATTTCCTTTGGATTTCAGCTAGCTCGGATGTACAAAGAGGGGCTGACACCGATGGTCTGTAAATGCTTTGATAGTTTTAATGTTCTAGGCTTGGACCACACCAGATGAGAAAAACAGTGTTGATAAGGGCTAAATGATGAAACAGAATTGCATTACAGGTTGAGCCCTAAGTAGAATTAAGAAAGAGATATTGTTTGTTATCAAGGTTTCCTTCCTCTTTCCAGAAATTTCTGCTTGGACTTAATCCTTCTTATCAGCCCTGAAAGCACCCAAGTTTCCTCATGTTCTCTTTTTTTCTCCCACTAGCCAGTCAAGATAAACTAATTTACCTCAAAATGTCAGTGCTAGTGATCCAGAACAGTTTGTAAGTAAGCCCTCCTGGAGAGATCTGCGTTACAAACATGTAGTCATGCAAAGGAGAAAATATGTAACAGAAATTCCAGGTATTCTGTTGAAGGAGCTTGAGTCTTGCTGTGACCTTAGCTCATGTACCTTGGAAGTGCCATGTACCAGTTGTTGAGGTTCTATTTGTTCTTATAATTTATCTCTACTTAGTTCGCTCTTTTTCTTGATAACTACAGATTCGCTTATAATTTCTCTGGCCTAACTGACAATCTAGTCAAAAGAAATGGAAACAAAAAATATTCCATTTGACTTGTTCTCTGTGGTATCTGGTACTTAACTTTTGATGGTAATGATAATCTATATTCTTTGAAGCATCTTTCTCAGGTTATATTGCATGTCTCCTAATATTTCACATATATTTTTAAAAAATCAACCAACCACCATCTCAAGAAACATATTCTGACCTGCTCCAAGACTCTATCCTTACCAGAGAATCTGGAAGAAGAAAGCCATACTCTTCTGATATGTGATATCTTTCCAAAGACAATGGCAGTGCTGTCTTCACATTTGGTCTTTGGGCCTCCATTATTTTGTTTGAAGTATCTGCACGGAAGGTGTCACTGAAGAATCAACTGCTCCTAATAAGTTAAACACCCAGATTGCATCCTTCGGTTTCAACTATGCAGTTAGTTGCACAGTGTCTCAGCCACAGGGGAGAACTTTGCCCTGAGGCTGAATTCCAGATTGTCATGGACTATCCTGAGACAGGGCTGAGTAAATGATTTTTAACATGCCAATTAAACAAACAGACAAACCAAACAAACTCAAAGAAAATTCCTCCTTTTCTCTCACACAGCAGGATGAGAAAAGTGGTTTTAACCCCAGAGACATTTGTTCCACATTGGAAAAGGAGAAATGTGCTAGACCTGTGGTCATGACTTATCAAACCTGTACTCTAATAGGAACCTGATCCATCACGAACTTTAACAAACGGGTCAGAGTTATTCGAAATGGAGTAGTCTATTAAAATTAGAAGTTACATGCAGACAATTATTTCAGTGATCTGTGGTGAGCAGGGAGAGGAGAAAGGGCCTGTCAGAAGCTCAGAGAGTGTTGTATACAGTTTGAGCAACATAGTCTAAGATTATGGTTGATTTAAGAAATAACAATAACTTTTTGAAATATTTGATCACATTAAAGAAAAATATATGTTTTCTAAGTTTAGCAAATGAGATCATAAATACTAACAAACTTGAAAGTAGCATGAACGCATTATTTAATTCACCACTCTACTTTTTTTTGAGACGCACTTTCGCTCTTGTTGCTCAGGCTGGAGTGCAGTGGCATGATCTTGGCTCACTGCAACCTCTGTTTCCCAGGCTCAAGTGATTCTCCTGCCTCAGCCTCCCAAATATTTGAAACTACAGGCACCTGCCACCACACCTAGCTAATTTTTTTGTATTTTAGTAAAGACGGGGTTTCACCATGTTGACCAGGCTGGTCTCGAACTCCTGACCTCAGGTGATCCACGCTTAGTCTCCCAACGTGCTGGGATTACAGGCATGAGCCACCTTGCCCAGCCTCAATCCTCTACTTCTACCAAACAACTTTTAAGACCCTACCACTAAGATAAGTGATTCCACTTATGAAGTGGGTACTACTGTAACTGCTTAATGAATTCACCTTGCCCACTGACTAGACTGAGCCAATTTATCAAGACAGGAGATTTACAATAGAGAAAGAGCAATTCACACGAGCAGGTTGTGTGGGAGACTGGAGTTTTATTATGACTCAAATCAGCGTCCATAAACATTCATTCAAGGAGCAGATTTTTTTTTAAATTTATTTTTTATTTTTTGAGATGGAGCTCCGTGGCCTAGCTGGAGTGCCTTGGCACAATCTCAGCTCACTGAAACCTCCACCTCCTGGGTTCAAGCGAGTCTCTTGCCTCAGCCTCTTGTGTAGCTGAGATTACAGGCGCGTGCCACCACATCTGGTTATTTATTTTTTTTTAGTAGAGATGGGGTTTCACCATATTGGCCAGGTGGTTTCAAACTCCTGACCTTGTAATCCACCTGCTTTGGCCTCCCCAAGTGCTAGAATTACAGGCCTGATCCACTGCGCCCTGCCAGGAGCAGAGTTTTTAAGGATAACTTGCTGGCTTTCGGGAGGCCAGTGGGCCAGGAGTGCTGATGGGTCACGGTTGAAATCAGACGGAGTCAAAGCTGTCTTTTTATGCTGAGTCAGTTCCTATGGGGGAGTGCCACAAGATCAGATGAGCCACTTTATCAGTCTGGGTGGTGCCAACTGATCCATCAAGTGCAGAGTCTGCAAAATATCTCAAGGATTGATCTTAGGAGCAGTTTCGGAAGGGTCAGAATCTTGTAGCCTCCAGCTGTATGACTCCTAAAACACAATTTCTCGTCTTGTGGCTAATGTTAGTCCTATAAAGGCAATCTAGTCCCCAGGCAAGAAGGAGGTCTGCTTTAGGAAAGGGCTGTTATTATCTTTGTTTTAAACTAAAAACTATAAACGAAATTTCTCTCAAATTAGTTCAGCCTATGCCCAGGAATGGGTAAAGACGGCTTGGCGGTTAGAAGCAAGACGGAGTCAGTTAAGTTAGATCTCTTTCACTGTCTCAGTCATCATTTTGCAAAGGCAGTTTCACTACCAGCTTTTGCAGATTAGTGATGAGAGATAGAAATGAAATCCTAAGGTCTCTAACCAACTGAATGGACCTCACTTTGGCCAAGAGGGTCCCAAAGTAAACATGAAAACTGACTTCTAGGTCATGACTGGATGGGGATGTCAGACACTCCTCATTATGACCTCCTAGGTAATTCTCATTAGACATTCTTCCCTAAGGGCCAAACAGAATCCAGCCCTTTTGAAAGTCTCTACCCTTGGTATCAAACAAGCACCTGACTGTTATTCCTCCCTTTTGCCGTTTCAACATAACCAGCCAGGTTCACCAACCATGCAGTGGTTCTGGGCCCTGTGGAGAATGCACAGTGAGGGTTTCAAGTTCTCTGCTTCACTTTGACATCAGAGGGGTGAAAGTTCCACCTTCAGATCTTGCTAAGGCCTCCATTTTTGAACATAGGTCCCATGAAGGGGGCATGAAGCTATTGCACGTGTACATTTCTCCTTTCATAAATATTTATAACTCCTCCTATAACCTATTGAATATGTATATTTGGTCACCTCATTCAGCATAAATCTCTGTCTTATTCTTCTGATCCTGGAAGTGCCTGTTTTTGGCTTCCAGCCAGAGGCTATGCTTCCCAGACTGCATGGCCACCTCGCAGGTTGCAATCTTATGTAAGAAACCTCTCCTTTCCAGCCAGGTGTGGTGGCTCACACCTGTAATCCCAGCACTTTAGGAGGCTGAGGTGGGTGGATCACGAGGTCAGAAGGTCAAGACCAGCCTGACCAACCAACATGGTGAAGCCGTGTTTCTACCGAAAATACAAAAATTAGCTGGGAGTGGTGGCAAGCACCTGTAATCCCAGCTACTCGGGAGGCTGAGGCAGGAGAATCACTTGAACCCAGGAGACAAAGTTTGCAGTGAGCCGAGATCATACTACTGCACTCCAGCCTGGGCAACAGAATGAGACTCCATCTCAAAACAAAACAAAACAAAACAAAACAAAACAAAACAAAAAAACCTCTTCTTTCTACATTTGTGAACCTTGTCATTCTTCAGTTAACAATAAACTGAGGCACATACATGTGAATAATCCTGTCTGATTTCACTCTATTAATTATTAGCAGAGCAAGGATTAGAGCTAGGGAATCTTAATTTCCAAGCCATTATTCTGAATTTTATGCCAGGTGTTGAAAGGCCACAGAGCTAATAGATGATAGAACAGAGACTCACACCCTGGTAGTCCTGAGTTAACAGTAGGAAAGTCTTGGGCCGGGTGAGGTGGTTCACTGCTGTAATCTCAGCATTTAGTGTGGATCCTGGCATAACAATGTCCAAGTCATAGATTGCACTGCGGAAATTCTGAAGACCCTGACTTTTTGTTCACTGGACCTGAACTCTGGTCATAAGGTTATAAACATTTATTTGAATGCTTATGTATCCATACACACCTCTCCTTCCTCCCTTTCTCTAAGATAAATATGAAAACGAAAAGCAAGAAGTTTCCAGATAACTAATTTAACACTTCTCACACAGGTTTCAGTTGTTTCCATTTTGAAGGTTGTTGCCTAAAGCAGACTAACTGATTTATGGGATATCTAGGAGCCATTCTTGAATGCCTGGTCTCATCTCATGTGCTAGGACAACAGGACTGAGCCACAGTACCTCCTGAGCCATTCTCAATTATCCACTTCCCTTGCCTGATTGCTCTGGTTGGGACTTCCAGTACTATGCTGAGTAAGAGTTGTGAGAGTTGGCATCCTTGTTTTGTTCCAGTTCTTAGAGGAAAAGCACTCAACTGTTCACCATTCAGTATGTTGTTAGCTATAGGTTTCTCACATATGGCTTTACTGTATTGAGGAACATTCTTTCTACACCTAATTTCTTAAGTGTTTTGTTTTGTTTGTTTGTTTGTTTTGAGATTGTCTCCCTCTGTCATTCAGGCTGGAGTGCAGTGGCACGATCTCAACTTACTGAAACCTCTGCCTCCTGGGCTCAAACGATTCTCCTGCCTTAGCCTCCCGAGTAGCTGGGATTACAGGCTTGCACCACCATGCTCGGCTAATTTTGTTTTGTATTTTTAGTAAAGATGGGGTTTCACCAGGTTGACCAGGCTAGTCTCAAACTCCTGACCTCAGGTGATCTGCCCGCCTCAGCCTCCCAAAGTGTTGAGATTGCAGGTATGAGCCAATGTGCCCGGCCAAGAGGTTTTTAATTATTAACAAATTCTCAGTTCTCTTCAGCTCAATATCTAACCAATTGTGCAGTTCATCAACTTATGCCTCCTAAGTTCAAGTTCTCAAACTCTGTGTC
>CAUYQU010022649.1:0-102051 GCA_963574635.1 Cheracebus regulus
ACAGGGAGGGGAGCACTATACGCTGGGGTATGTTGGGGGGAAATAGGGGAGGGACAGTGGGGGGTGGGGAGTTGGGGGGAGATAGCATGGGGAGAAATGCCAGATATAGGTGAAGGGGAGGAAGGCAACAAATTGCACTGCCATGTGTGTACCTATGCAACAATATTGTATGTTCTTCACATGTACCCCAAAACCTAAAATGCAATAAAAAATAAAATTTTAAAAAAAGAAAAAAAGACCAACTTTAACTTAAAGAAAGAATATTGTATGTAAAATATTATTATAATCTTGAGAACTTCTAGTTTCTTGGCTAATATATTGTCTAATTGTCTTTGTTTTGTGTGCCTAGAAAAAAGACTCATACAATAGTTGATATGTCAGCTTTGTTCTTTTTTGTCACTTGCTTGTGCTTACAATAATAGTATTAAATTATCTCCAGTTTACAATTTCTATTCAGAAAACCTTTTATGCCTTTTCCCATTTTGTGGGGATCAATTAATTTAGAATAAGGGTATAACCTATAAATCCACTTAACTGGGCATGCATAAACTACAAGCATTGCTCTGCACAGTGTAAACAAGAATGAGGCTTCTGCCATGCCCTTTCCTCATGGTGGAACTTTCTTTTTCAAAATCCCTCAAAGGCATCAGTACTAAGTCAGAGCAAATACTTGTAACATTTTACTTATTCTTGCTTCATAGATAGAAATACATAAATAAGAATTATATATTTTCTTCCCACTTTTTGACGGATCATCCTGTGAAACCCCTGTAATACACAGCCTGCCTCCCATTTTGGAAACCATTATGGTACAATTTAGCCAGGCATTGGATAAAGAAAGCAGGGCATGCAAAGTTGCTGAGGCAGAGGGAACATAGTCTTTTTGAAGAAGCACTACATTGTGAGCTTTGGAGCCAGAGCTCCTGGTCTTTGTTTGGGCTGTCGCTGTGAGCAAGATATTTGCGTTGTCATTAGGTTAGATTTTTGTGGATAAATGGGGGTGATAGTGTTTCTTTGATAGTGTTAAGTTGGAATTTAATAATCATAATGTAGCAAAATAGTAAATTGGAATATTAATCCATGTTATTTTCTTTTCTGAATTCCTTTTTATGTGAATCCCCTCCCACTCCTGTAGCTAAATAGTTTCACCATTATGTTAGAGAGAAATAGAATTTTATAGTGAGAAAACAAAACAAAAAAGATCAAGATATAATCAGTGTTTGGTTTCTTTTATTTTTTTATTTGTGAAACAGACATTTTTAGAGTAATTAAAAAAAAAGAAACTTTTCACATCCAAGGTAATAAATATGGAAAGCGACTGGAAGAATTAGGTCATTCCACCCACACCCCCTTGAGAAATCAAGGTGAGTCACCTGTACTGATGTGGGAGGGATGGAGGAGTTGTTGAATAAGGTATGGCCTTATTGGACATCAAAAGTGGGAGAAAAGGAAGCTGAATCTGAGATGAGTGGGTGGAGAGAAGTGGGGTCAGCATGCACAGATGCACAAACAGTCTGGGAGCTGCATGGAAGCCAAGCCAAAACTAAGAGACAATACCCAGAGTAACGTTTACACAGACAGAGAAGTCATGCTAGCTGTGCCTCTCCTCACAGAGGGCTGTGGGCCTCTGGTCATCAGGTCCCTTCATGAGAATTGTCTGAGCTCCATTCATACTTCATCGGTGTTCATGCACAATCTTTCTTGAAGGCCCAGAATATTATGTTTCCCAGAATTAATGTGGAGATCCTTAATATACAGAAGGTTGGAACCACCATAGAAGGGAAACCCCAGCAGTGAGAACAGTACTTGAATAAACTGGACAATGGGACATTTCATGCTACTATTGTAACAGTCATAATGAGAAAAGTGACCAGCATTTTACAGAACATCAACCACGTTATCAGGCACTGTACTATTAAACATGCCATGTACATTGCATCATTTAACCCATATCTTAATCTCTACACTACACTGCTCTTAATATCTACACTCTACTGCCTCCCAGATGAAATGACAAAACAGATTTAAAGTATTTATATGTATATATTGCTTATGTATGATTTTCACTTTAATATCATGGAAGATGATGGGAGAAAATGGGGAACATACTGGTTATCTGCTCTAATACCAAAAGAGTGAAGACTGCATCAGAAACTTTTAAGATTCAGATATCAAAGTTCAGAAAAGTTTGTTTTATTTTTCTAGATGTATCTTTTAAATTCACAAATAGTTCAATTTTCTTATTTCATGCCTTAACATAAAGAGACAGGTCAGGAATTGAGAGTTTCTCTTCTTTCCTTGTTTTCTAATCTCTAGGTAAAAAGACAGTAAATGCTACTAAGGCTTAATGTTCTCACTCCATTTGCTGCTTTTGTCTTCAAGATACCTTGAATCATCTCTAAATTCTTTCTCAGCATTTTCTCCTTTGAGGTGTTTTCTACTTCTCAGGTATCCATTGACTGGAAATAATTTTTACTTCTCTTTGTTCCAAAGTAGGAGCCTGACTGTGATTGACAAGTGAGGTTAACTGTGTGAGGGTGAGAAATTAGTAACCCCACAAAAACGTCTAACCCATGTCCTCCAACCCACATCCAACTTCTGGATATATCTCTCAAATGATTCCAAAGTAGGAATTTATTGATTGATCTACCAAAACCACATAATACAAAGCAAAACGCCAGAACAGTAGTGCCTGTCTTAAGAATGTTTCAAAATTGTACTTAAACATTAAGAAATTGTATCAATATGATACACTGGTGTTATATAATGTGCATTCATTCCTCGGGCATTTATTGGATCACCATCATGTGCTAGACACCAAGGATGTAAGAATGAGTAAAACAGACAGTTCTTATAATTTTGGAACTTGGTGTGTAGTAGGACAGACAGATATGATATTTGTCAAGCAGCCAAAAATAAATGTGAAAATGCAATGACAACAGTTATTACAAAGCAGTGTTACATGGTACTTTGAAAGCACATCACGAGAGGACTTGACCTAGTCAGCAAGGCCCGGTAAGGCTTCCCCAAGGAAACAGAAATTGAGCTTAAACCTGAAGGAAAATCTTTCCAGTGGAGGGGACTAGCATACATTCAGCGTCTACATTGTAAGTCCTATTTAACTAATTTCTAGGTTATGACCACTCCCTGTCTATATAATTTTGTTTAAAATGAAAGTAAAGCCACAGATGTACACGTATAGATCACTGTGGACTTAAGAATTTCCTTTCCAAAGTAGCTAACATAACAAAATGTCTAATTTAGAAATTAGCTAAGAAAAAACTTGCAAAAAATACCACAATCAATTGACCAGAAATCAAAGGTGGTTAGCCTGGAAATGTAGGCTGTAGAATGTCAGTGATAGGAAAGCAGTTAGCATACTATAACTAGCAGCAGACATAAACAAAACACTAGAAAAGAAAACTGAGTATTTCAACCTTTCTGATACGTATTTGTTTTTCAGAATTCCTAACTATTCTTTGTGTTTAGGCATAGTCTGAAATAATGTTTGCATTAACTTCCACAGACTTATTTTGGCACAAAAGTGCTAAACTATAGTTATTTTCTAAAATGAAACAATTTCTGCATCTTCATATACAGCTGCACCCAACAAATCACTGAACCCTAAAGCAAACTGAAAAACGCCATGACCTATGTAAAATAAAACGGGAAGCTTTTTCTCAGAAATCCATGCTTACAAAAACAGCTTCTAAAATAAGTGTTATTTATGCCAGGGGAACACCATGGTTCAATTGTGGTATTTATATGTTCCTTTAAGGTATTGTTAATTTTTCTATCTCTAAACTCCCTACATAGTTGCAGATTGCAAGAAGATTTTGATTATGTAATAATTTGTAAATGCAATAAAATGTGATTTTGAAAGCACTATGTCCCCTCTGCTTGTTACCTCTCCCCAGAGGACCTAAATAAACTATCAATGAGCAGTTGCTCCAATTGCTATTTACCAAATGATAAACTTGAGCTAAAAAAGAAACTTTAATAAAGCCAAATTTAAAATTGCTGTGCTTCATTCTCATGCAAACATGACATTTAAATTAATAGCATCTATTTCCTCCCCTTAGGACATATATAATAATTTGAAAAGCTACGTATGTATATTCATTTCTGCCTCTCTTTTTCTGGTTCAGACACATTGTTATTGGGAATTTTAAATACTCTCCTTGCAGTTGCATTTCATCTTCACCAAGTTCAATTTAAAAATTTACATGAATTTAATAAAGCCCATTACGTCTTTAAGGAACTATCAAGAATATAAACAGGTAACATATTATCTTTATTCCATGTGCAAATAACACCTTTGATGCTTTTCAATTCTAAACCAGTTTGGATCATGAAAACGAAAGCATGGTTTGCATGTTTCACCTGTGTCAAAAAGTATTTCAGCTTCTGTGACATTTTAAAAGCTTTATAAGCAGGAGAAATGTTGCATATAAATGATATAATATCCTATGTTTTAGCTAGTTATGCCTCAATTTTTTATTGATTATAGGCCATATAACTTCAGGCAGACAAAAGAAAAATAATCCCTATCATGTTGAGTGCCGGTCTGTGGTGTTTATGAGTACCAACTACTGGGTTAAATGACTTACACATCTGTCAGGTGTTCTACATTATAGCCACAGGAAAATCCCAGTACAGGTTGTGTGCCAGGCAAAATGCTTTGTCTCAGACCTTGTCAATCCTGCTGATGGATGACTTCAGTATTCTAATGAATAAGATTCTAAATATGTTTATACTTTGCCAGATCTCCAGATCACATCCGGAGGCACAAAGCTCAGGCAATTGAAAAGGATACGATCATTTTTAAAGGACAGTGCTTCTCCTGACTCATACAAATGTGTGGGTTTTAAGCTATCCTGATGAGATGGTCTCCTACTTCTTTGTAATCCTTTTTTTATAAGCTTCATTTAACAGACTAATTTCCGTTTACTCAAAACAAATTAATTCCAAACAATTTGCAAAGGCTACCTTACCTCTAAAAAGCTTTACTTACTGTTAGCTTATATTTTGCTTAGTACAAGGCCTACAATCAATGGGTTTGCAGACATATTACTAGTGAATTACATTTTAAGCCGTGCTAACAGTGACTAAATCAGATGAAATTGTTTCAGTAGGTTGGTACAAATGTGTTCCATTTAGATAATGTATAAGTGATAAATCCAACCACTTTCCAATGACCTTTCACATTCTAATTTTAAAACTGAATGGTTTTTTAATTGGTTTTAGGAAGAGCATCATAGAAAATATATCCCCTATTACATATCAACTATTGTCTTTAACACTATATAATATTCATATCACAGTCTACATAAAGTTATAACTCCTGCCCCAAATAACAATGTTTTAAAGAGATTTCAGATTTTGTAAAATTGACATTCAATGTTTAATAGTTTTAAACTCCACAGAATATCTACCATGAATCTTTTTAAATTCTGTTCCAAATAAGGCAAAAAAGCCCACATCATTAATAGGGTAAAACGTGACAAATAAAGAAAATAAAAACGGTGAGACATTGGTTCAAAATTACAAATCAAGCTTTTCTTTTTAAAATGTTGTACTTACTGAATATAACATTTGCAAAAACTCACTAAGAATATAACTTATTTTCAACAAGTCAACCATCATTTCCATTAATACCCTGAAAATTATTAAACCTATATATTTAGCCCTTATGATTAAATCAACAGAGTTTTGAGGCTAATAATTTAGCAGTTCAAATGGTCCCCAAATTACGATGGTTCAATTTAGGATTTTTCAACTTTACAGTGGTGCAAAAGCAATATGCATTCAACAGAAACTGTACTTTGAGTACCCACACAACTGTTCTGTTTTTCATTTTCTGATAGTGTTCAATAAATTACATGACATATTCAACACTTTATTATAAAATAGGCTTTGTGATTGATAAATTTGTCCAACTATCGGCTAATGTTAGTGTTCTGAGAACATTTAAGATAGCCTAGGTTAAGCTATGGTGTTCTATAGGTTAAGTGTGTTAAATCCATTTTTGACATATGACATTTTCAACTTATGATGGGTTTTATGGGACATAACCCCATTGTAAGTAAGGAGAGCCTGTACACGGAAAAAACAAAATTCTAGTAGCACCTATAGATAGTAAATATAGACATTAATTGTCAATCATGAAAGAAGATGTGAGTCATTTATTTAGTAATCCATGTATTTATTTATTCATACTATTATAAATATTGTAGAAAGCATGCTGAACAAAGTGGACACAGTCCTTCCTCTTACCACTTAAAAAGTTCAAAATCTCTAACTAGACTTTACCATTTTGCTATTTGGTCCACTCATGAGTCAAAATGATAGTATGTAAGTGTCTATACATATCAACAGACAATACTTACATCATACAACGTAATTTTTAGTTTTCAAAGCTTTTCACTAATTAAACTTATTTATGTACATATATTCATTGTGAGACAGCTAGAAAAATAGATAAAGATAGGAATTAAAGTCATCCACAACCTGTAGTCCCATCACCCACATCTATTAAAGACCACCCTCCTCACCACACTGCAAAACCCTAAATCAGCTGACGTATATGTGCAGTCCAAATCTGGTCTTTGTGTTCTGAACCAGTAATAGAAATATGAACAAAATACCCATAATAGAAATATGAAGGAATAGCTTGACCAGGCACTTCACAAAAGAGGCTATCCACATGGCCAATAAACATGTGCAAAATTCACCAACTTCATTAGTTATCAGAGAAATAAAAGTTAAAACATTTGATATTCTCCAGAGTGGCAAAAATGCAAACGAGAGACAATAAAAGTATTGGAAACGATTTGGTATAAATGAAACCACCTTACATTGCTAGTGGGACTACGTAGTTGTATAATCACTATAAAAATGTTAGGCAAGGATTTTTAAAGCTGATTATATACATCTTATGATTCAACAATTTGCCTTATAGATACAAACCCAACAGAAAAAAAAATACCAAAACTCATATGTAAAAACTCACACAGAAGTATTATTCATAATAAACACAATCTAGAAACATCCCAAATAACCCATAGTAATAGAATGGATAAGTATATAGCAGTATATTGATAAATGGAATTCTCTTCAACAGTAATAACGAACAAACTATACACAGAACATCATACAACTCAAAAGAAAAAATAATAACCTGATTTTAAAATGAGCAAAGGATCTGATCAGATATATTTCCAAAGGAGACACACAAAAGGCCAACAGGTATATGAAATCAATATCACTAATCACCAGGGAAATGCAAAATCCAAATGAAGTATTGTCTCACACTTGTTAGTATGGCTATTACCAAAAAGTCAAAAGACATTAAATGTTGGCAAGGATGAAAAGGGAATCCTTGTTCACTGTAGGTTTGAAGAAAACAAAAAATACCTTTTACCTCTGAGGGAAAAGAAAAATAAATTTCATGCTGAAACCTACAGGGTGAGGAGGGAAGAGACCCTAAGAAAGCTCACCCATCAGAATCCAGGGACACAGTGTCTACTTAAGATGGAGGTTGAATCAGAACAATAGAGGATGTCTTCCTCTTCCAGCCTGTACCACCACTACAGCAGCACCAAGTGACAGAGGGCTTCTGCTTGGAAAGGGACAAAGGGGTGAAGAAATGCCCCTCTGAGACTTCAAAAGAAAGACCTAAAGCTGAGGATAAACCAAATATTGGGAAAATCCTTGCAGTAAACCAGCCCCACCTTAAACACAAGGTAATGCCCGAGGAGTTCTAAGTCTGTGGTATGCAGGGGTTTACCATAACAACAAAATAGACCAAGCACCATTTAATTTCTGATTTGTTGACTCAGCCCTCCACATCAGAAGACTAGCAGAAGAAAATATGTACCTGTTTATCAATTTCCAGGCATAAAATCAATTTACCTCAGTCTCTATTGTCCTATGCAAGATGTGAGCTTTCAACAAAAATTAGAGCATTGGGAGTCTTTCAAAGAATTTTATTATTTCATTTAAGTTGTTGAAAGTATGGATGTAGAGTTTCTTCCTGTATACCTCATTTCTTCTTTTGGATATGAGTTAATCTGTATTTTTTTCTTCACTAAACCTTAAGAACTTTCTTTAGAATTTTGTAGAGAAGCTATGCTAGAGTCATTGAATAAAGTATTCTTTGTAGATAGAAGGTTTTGCCAACAATTTGAATATGTCATTCTAATATCTTCTGGACTCTAGTATATATAACAAGTCAATCACTAATTGTACTACTATTACCATGTGTGTAATTTGTTATTCTTTTCTGGCTGCTTTCAAGATTTTTCTCAATTTTTTGACTGTTAGTAGTTTTACTAAAATATGTATGTGTGATTTTCTTTGTTTTCATCCTACTTGACTTTTCATTAAAAATTCTTGAATCTGAACTTACATTCCTGCCAAATTTGGGGAAATTTTAACCGTTATAATTTCACATTTTTAATGCATCTTTCCTTCCTCCCCTTCTGAGAAATAAACTACATATATGTTGGACTACTGATATTGTCCCACAGGCCTTGAACCTCTGTGTTTTTTTTTAAAAAAAAAACTTTATCTGTTACTCTTGTTAGGTAAATTATAATAATCTAATTTCAAGTTTATGTTTTTTCCACCCCAAATATATCATTGAGCCTATCTATAAATGTTTCCTTTTAGGTATTGTACTTTTCAGCTCTAACATACTTTTTTTTAGTAGTTTCAATTTCTCTTCTAATTTCCTCTAACTTTTTACCCAGGAGACCAAATTTTCTTTAATTATTTGAACTTATCTGCCTTTAAATGTTTAGCACATTTATAATGAAAATTGTTCTTGCTTTTCATCCACTTAAAAATCAGAAATTCAGTTTCTGAACCCACTCAAAGTCACTTTCTATTGATCGTTCTTTTTTTTTTTTCTTTCTCTAAGTGTAGGTCACACTTTGCTGTTTCTTGGCAGGTCTAGCAATTTTTCACTGAAAACTAGACATTATGGATATTGCAATCTGTTCTTCTCTTCTGAGGACTTTTTAAATTGTTATTGTTTTCTTTTTTGTTTTCTGTGTTTATTGTTGTTGTTCTATTAGGCAATTCCCTAGACTGGACTCAAAGTGTTAACTCTGTATACTCTGCATTTGGCAACGGCTGATGGCATAGTTTGGAAAATAACAAGTCAAAACACAAATCTTAACAAATGTAGTTCTGTCTTTCAAGGTGATTTTCCTCTCTGATATTTGCCTGATTTTGGAAAGTCTCTAGGTTTGTTCTGTACACGTACAGTTTAGCTCTCAATTAGGGATTCAAGCAATATACTCAATTTTGTTCTCAATAATTCTGTAGTCTCACAGTATTTCCCACTAAAAGTTCCAGTTATTGTTTCAGCCTTGAGTTTTTGTTTTGTTTTGTTTTTGTTTGCATCTTGGTCATCTCTAGCTAGTAAGACTGGTTTTCTGCTGCCTTAGACATAATGGTTGAAGATAAACTACAAGAAAAATAGCTACAAATTCATGACTTTTATCCTGTACAGTTAGTTTTTCAAGAGCGTAATCTTCAGCTTCTAATATAGGATGCCTTCCAGTGCCTTTACATTTTTTCATATTTTGTAAAGATTTTGAAGTTGTTACTGTATTAACAACTTCATTTTACTGCTAATACTGTATTTAATTCAGACCTTGACTTTTTCAAAAGAGCCCTTTTTTATTTCTTTTGAGAAGGAGTTTCACTTTTGTTGCCCAAGCTGGAGTGCAGTGTTGCGATATCAGCTTACTGCAATCTCCACTCCCCAGGTTCAAGTACTTCTCCTGCCTCAGTCTTTCAAGAAGCTGGGATTACAAGTGTGTCCAAACACTCCCAGCTAATTTTTGTATTTTTAGTAGAGACAGGGATTTGCCACATTAGCCAGGCTGATCCCGAACTCCTTACCTCAGGTGATCCACCTGCCTTGGCCTCCCAAACTGCTAGTATTACAGGTGTGAGCCACCACACCTGGCCTGCAAGCCCTCATTTTTTAAAATTATAATTACAGAAGCAAAACATATTTATTATAGTGAACTTCAAAAACAGAGATATGCAATGAGAAGAAAATTAGAATTACTTATAATCTATCTCCAGGTAAGCATTGATAATAGTTTGTAGTCTACTGTCTCTGCAAGGAGATTACTATATTGGATAAGTAAATTTTAACCATAACATTCTTGAAAAGTATTCTGAAGTAATTCTGAGAATGAATTTAATATTATATCAAATTTAGAGATATAAAAAACCACAAGAAAGTATTATGAGCAATGTAATGCTGAAAAAAAACCTACAAAATTGCAAAATGCCATGAAAGACACAATTTATCGAAGTCTCCAACATCTGTGCAGAGGAGAATGAATCAATTTTAACCATTTAAGCAATTGGATATGGGTCTGATGTTTATGAGACAAGTTAAATTGTAGTTATAGATTTTGGGTGTTATCAATATCTAGATAATACTAAAGAAACAGTGACCATATTCTGTTGGTCCTTGTGGGAGAAGTAAAATAATTTTCTCTTTATTCTAAGAGCAATGGAAACCATTGACAGATTATATGCAAGGAGTTGACATTATGAGGTTTTCCCTTTGAAAAGCTCACTAACTGCACTGCAAAAAAACCTGATTGGAGTAGAAAGAAAAGGTATTGAGGAAAATGAGTTTAATGCCTATTCTGTAGTTCAGATGAAAACTAGGGTACAGTGATTTTGATAAAAGAAGGAGGAAGATTTATAAAATATTGAGGAATTAAATAAAGTGACCCTATTGATGGATTGATATTTAGGATTTAAAAAAGCACTTTCTTCTGGCCTCAGTAACTAGCACATGACAGTGCTATTTTATGAACTAAGGAACTTGCACATAATATATTCACTAATTTTTTATTAATGTCTACTTGGCAAGTGTGTAAGCCTTGAGAGAAAATTCGTTTCCACATTTAAAACCTCTGATCTTAACATTAGCATGTATATCCTGTCTAGATACACAAGACTAACCAAGACGCTCCAGTTGTCTAGTACTATCATAATACCACTTACATTATTACTATGAACAATTATGTTAATATTGTTACTCCTGTCTCATCTCAAATTTTTTTATCCTAAATTGCCAGTATAACTGCAGCTTCAGGTACACACTCAACCTTTTTCTGGGTCTCATTTCTTCTACATTTTTAAATTACTTTTAGTGTTTCCTGTCACTAAGTGAACACCTTCCTTAAAGCATCTTTATTGCTGATCTTACAGCCTATCCTAAAAACATTCATATATTATTAGATGAAATATTGTGCCAAGCAATGACCTATTGCCAATAGGAGAAAAAATGTTAAAATACACCTTTGTAGCATATAAATAATTAATCATACCAAGGACAGGACATAAATAATAGTTAGCATGAGACCAGAACACATTTATTTTTTTCTTAAAACACTGATAATATTCTGTGATTATTACTTTGTGTTACTCTGACTTTTGTGACACTACCTAATTCCTTTATTTGTTTTTAAAAAACATATAAACACATTTTGCAAAATTTCTACTCCTAGTAGTTAATTCAAGAAAAAAATTTTAAACTATAAGACTAGAAAGGACAGGTTTTTTAGCCCTTAAGATTGAAGATAACCATTTAGCAAAACTTAAATTACAATATGCAGGCAAAACTAAATCTACCCAAATGTGACGCTTTAGCCTACATATCAGTTATTAATTATATTTTACTGTATGATACACACCACACCTGTGTATTTTAGTGCAGCTATATAGGAAATATTCATTACTTCAAAACATGTTTAAGCAATTACACATAAAATATTAAAATAGGAGCCTTAGAAGATGCAAAGTTAAATAAAAGCAAACACTTATTTCTAAGGACTTTAGAGGAGTTAAAGCATGTACCAAAATAACTCTGTACAGTTATTTCAGACTGCATTTAAACTGAGATTTGTGTAAGTAATAAAATAGATTTTACTATTTCATTCAACAGTTACTTTCTGAGTGCTTATTATACTATAGGACCTTTCACAGCTTTTCTGTGGAATTGAGTTTGACCTCCATAATCTTTTTTACTTGAGATAGAAGTCTCTAAAAAATCACTTATGTTATAAGAAGAAAAAGAAGATTTAACAAACTCTGTCTGTTTACACCCAGAAGACTAATATTTAGTTCATAGGAAAAGAGAGGGTGAATGATTTACAGAGAGAGAAAGAGAGGGAGAGAATAAAAGAAAGTGAATAAAGGAAGAAATGGAAGAAGGAAGGGAAACAAATGAGAAAACAGAAAAAAGTAAAAAAAAATAATAATATAACTAAATTATTCTGGAAATGTACAAGAGCAGAAAACTTGCTCTTCACCACTCCCTACCTGCAACAGGATGAAACAGTGAACGAAGAGACACTATTTCTCTCATTTCTCCATAGACCACTGAGTAGTTAGGGTGGCGTGAAGACTCCAGTTTAATCTTTTTCGTGCCCAATGGTAAAAGACAAAAACGATAATGTTGCCTGAAAGAAGTCTTTGGTGCCCAGTAGAAAACAGCAGCTGGCCTGACAGGGACATATTGCCTGGAGTGTTTGGTGGTATCCAAGAATGCAACAGTCATCAACAGCAGTGCCTGGTGGGCCTTTTGTTACTCACAAGAAGCAAAAGTGCTTCTAAAGAGAACAACAGGATCCAGAAAATACAGTACAATTTAGTGGACACAACAAGACTGCCTACTCCATAACGTGTGATCATCCAGACAATCTGTCAATGAAAATATATAAAACATTTACTGGGAACCCACAGAAAATTATACATGGAGATGAGTCTTTTCAAACAATATGAGATTCTACATGAGCCAAGTGAAATACTGACGCTTATTATTAATATAACCTCATGGTAGACCTGAAGAAATAGATGATCCTGATGGACTCTTAAGGGAAAAGCAGAAGGGAAGGCTCATTTCAGTATTCATACAAGTGCGTGAGAAAGATATGTATATGTTGGGCTTGCTGTCAACAAGAGAAAAGTAGCAGCATTCAGTAACTTTTTCATTGGTACTAGGACAACAAGAGAAGTGGTTTGGCAATAAAGATAACATCACTGCTCCACTTGGGTCATGGTAAAAACACTACTGGGCCCTCACCTCAACTGCTTGATCAAGGGAAGCTGAGGAAATGAGTCTAGCCTCACAGACTAACCTGAAACAGCAGGATGTGTGCCAGACATGGTAAGTCTTCCTGTTGAGTTTGGCAGTCTTTTTATGGTATTTCTCTCTAGTTCCTGTCTTCACAAATGAGAACTTGTGCTTCACTAATTCATCTCCCCTAAAGCACCACTGTTTCTCAACATACCAAGTGCAACTGTATTTCTTATTTCATCAAAATAGACTGATACCAAGAACTATGACGTTTTCAGTCAGCATTTCTTAATAAGAACTAATTTATTTTTGCTTTTGTAAAACATTGAGTACGTAAATATTCTGACACTTGTTTTTCTCTCTTCACTTACCAGTGTGTGTAATTATAAATCGATGTTTTAAAACTTTCCTGGGAAGCTATAACACTATAACATGAACTCTGTGAAGGCAGAGATTATTGTTATCTGCTTTGTTCACTGCTATATCCCTAGAGCCTAAAACTGTGTTTAATGTAGGTTAGAGTCTCAATAATTTTTAATTAATCAACACAAGTAATTAAGCTTAAAATAGAATTTAAGAGGTGCTACCAATTTTCAGAATGAGGACAGTTTATTTTCAGAGTCTGCAAATAGTAGAGGTGAGTATTCCAGGCTTAGAAAGACAGGGATATCTAAAATAAATCCTTCAGAATAAAGAGGAAATGATTCATTAAGAGATGATAAGAAAAAAACAGTACAAGTGGAAGCCAACGATGTAATCTAAGTCCCTTGTGTTAAAGAGTGCATCTTGTGTACAAATAAGAGCACGCAATGCAGGGAATGGGTACATGAAAGAGGGAAGGGAAAAGTAGCACTGGGAAGGCAGATATGGTTAAGATCAGTGTAAGGTAAATATAGAGTCCTGAATGGCAAGCCAGAGGATATGAATTTTATTCTCTCAGTGTCTAGAAGCTGCTTTGTTTCTGAGCATGAAAGGGAAAATCATATCCAATTTATAGAAAAATTAATCTAGCAGCACTCCAGATTGAGGAGGACAGAGATGGAGGCAGAAAGTACAATAGGAATGCATTTCATACCATTAATGGATGATCTGAAAGGAAAACCTGATAGGAGGAGATAGTTCCTTCCTATTGAATTCGTCTGATATTAAAGAATGTGAGTTTCTATAACTCACTTCAGATGAAAAAAAGGATTAAAGACAAAATGCAGTAAAACCAAGGATTGTGGTTTTCTTAGATCATCTGTGAAAAACTGATTCTTTCTTATTCTTAAAGGCCTTTAGGCACCAACTGTAGAATAGTAAAACAAAGAGTAAAAATAGCTTTTAGTGTAGAAGATAACACAGAGAAAGAAAAAATCCAATGGCAACAGAGCTCAATAATATGAGAAAGATGTGTTTGGCAGAAAGAGCAAAAAATACAAGTAGGAGATGAGAAAGCATAGTGTGGTATGAAAGCTACAAGTGGATTCTGGAATAAATAGTACAGGCTAAACAGCACGCAATCCATTAGGATGCATATTTTATGGGAAGAGAGTTTAAGAAAAAGGTAAAATTCCGTTATAGAATTTCTAACAAGGGCAGTACAGCTTTAACAATTTATTATCTAAATCCAAACAAATAAGAGGATTAGTCTTTCATCTTTCTGCAATTCCCAAGAAGAAATCAGAGGAGCCAAAACATTGAGGTCACAAGGACAGAAATAAAATACTGATCTAAAATAGCTACATCTAGATAGAAAACTATTACCAAAACAAGTGAGAGGGGATTCGCGGGCAAAACTAAACTGCACCAACATGGATTTGACTCCCATTTCCTGTGATTTTGCTGGTTTAATCTTGACAATGATCTGTCTTCTAGTTTAGATGCTATTTTGGCGTTATTTCCTGAGATAGCAAGCTCCCTTTCATGAGTCTACTTTCCATGGTTTTGAAGTATAAGCACTGCAAGTAGGAGTGTAACACCTGACTTAAATACTAAATAATTTTTGACATAATTTTATCTCATACTATTCACTTTTGTTTGAAATTTCAAATGTATGGTATTATTTTTCTAAAAATCATTTCTATCGATTAAAGGAGAAATGTCTGAATCTGGCTATGCTCCAGCAAATAATTTTTTCTCCCTTGTTTCAAAGTTTATTCCTAGGCTTCTTTGGCTTCACTAGCTGCAATGAATGGATTGTGTATAAGCAAAAACTTAAAAAGCTTCAGTGTCCAAGGGGCTCAGACTTAAAAATATTAGAGGTCTAGATTTTATCAGATCTATAAACAAATTTTTTTAAAAAGCAGTTGGCTGAGCACAGTGACTCACGCCTGTTATCTAGTACTTTGGGAGGCTGAGGCAGGTGGGTGGATCACGAGGTCAAGAGATTGAGACCATCCTGGCCAATATAGTGAAACCATGTTTCTACTAAAAATACAAAAATGAGCTGACCATGTGGTGTGCGCTTGTAGTCCCAGCTACTCTAGAGGCTGAGGCAGGAGAATTTGTTGAATCCAGGAGGCAGAGGTTGCAGTGAGCCGAGATCCTGCCACTGCACTCCAGCCTGGTGACAGAGCAAGACCCCGTCTCAAAAATAAATAAATCAATAAATAAAAGCAGTCATAATAAAATAGCAGCTCCCAGTAACTTCTTCAAGTTTTATCTTCTTCAGAAGTTGACTCAGTTCAGTTTGCCTCATTCTTGGAAGCCTCATCAAAATTCTCCACAAGAACCTGAAACTTCATCATTATCATCCTCTCCAGTAGCAAGTGCTGCTTTTCCTTCCACAGGTTGTTTGGGCAGAGCTCCAGCCAGTCTCCCTTAACTAGCCTGTCTGTACCAAGCTGGTTGAAGATGCTGGGTAGCATTTCTGACAGCTGCTTTGCTTCAGCATGCCCTGTAATGGTGAAAGCTTTCCCTGCCAGAGATGCCTAAACTTTAGGGTTCTTAAAGTGGATCACTGTTCTTTGGTTTGTAAACACATTCGCCTCTTCAATACCAGAGATATTGTTTATCCCTAGCTTCTTTAAGGAGAACTAAAGTTTTTTTTTTATCATCTATTGTGGCTGTTCTATGAACCACCTTCTTTCTGCGAGCCGTTCCTTTCCCACCAATATGCACTGATGCCTGAAGGTTAGCGAGTTTTTCCTCGTTCATGATGGCGACTTTCATCTTGTCGGAGCCCATAAGGGTCTAGGTAGAGAACTAGGATGATGCTCAGCGAGTCTGGCGACCCACTGAGATTATGCGCACACACGTGGGGATGCCAAGAGTGCAGTTAGAGGGAACCAAATATTTTTAAAACTGAATTGGTTTTCAGGTAACGTTGTACATATATGGTTTATATGTTATATCCTAAGGAATCTCAGGATAAAAACACCTCCCATTAGGCCCCACCTCCCAACACTGTTGCATTGGGGATTAAGTTTCAACAGTAGTTTTGAAGGGTCCAAAACATTCAACCCATCACAACCACATAATACGATGTTCTGAGAATTGTTCCTATTTACCTTTTGTCAAAGAAGCTGCTATGGTTGAAGGGGAGTAAGAAAAATTGCCATGATTCAATCATAAAATAAGAGCAGAACATGAGAACCAGCCATAGACATGTGAGCTCTGGATTTTACCTGAAGACAGAGCAGAATACATGATTGAAGCTGTAAGAAACACTGGCAGGCAAGACATGTTGTCCAGGGGGAAAAACTAGGGAAAAAAGAGGATGTCTGAAAGCCTGAGAATTTAACAAAAAAGAAGTTGAGTTAACTGGAAAGTAGTGGCATTTTAAGTAAGTAAATGATTTGAATATATGTGTTGAATTCTTTTGCACACACTGACACATCTTGCCTCATTCTGGAGAAGAATGAACTAACCCATAATATTGGATTGCCAAGACAAACTCATGCTAATGAAATATCATACCCAGTAGCATGCTTTAGTAAATAATTTTAAGTACATGTGAAATCAAAAGGGCCAGGCAAAGCAAATAGAAATGTAAATAATCAAAAGCAGTTCCCCAGATTCTTCCTTCCCATCTAGACCATGAACCACCGGCCGAGAATACATGAGATTCAGGGAGTACTTGACACAGCAAAAGTGTTTATATCATAAAATATGTCAAGTTTTTCACTCCAGAGTGTTGAAGAGCCTTTGTGCTATTATCCAGGAAGCCATGTCTTACATCCTGGGTTCTACTTGCTGTGATCTTTAACCAAGAACATCCTGTTAAGGGCATTTAAGAGATAAAAAACATGCATTTGTATATTTATTCATACGTCCAATTGAATTAGTTCAGGTCAACTGTTTCTGTTCTTTTCCCCAAAAGATTTTCTTCTTTGCACCTGTGCAAAATAGATTGCAGGCCAGCTGTTCTAACTCTCTCCCAAGCAGTAAGTAGAACTGTTGTAGAAGACTTTTAAAAATGTTTAATTCCTGCACTAACCCAGATTTTATTTCCCTTTCATGTGATTTTGCTAGTTTAGTCTTGACAATGATCTGTCCTCTAGTTTAAGTGTTATTTTGGCATTATTTCATGAAACAGCAAACTCCCCTACAGTTGTCTACTTTCCAAAAAACTTCTGGGTATTTTTTATTATGTTGATTTGAATTTATATTTTGGAAATCTTAATAATGTCCCCACATGTAAGAAAAAGATTTAAACTGACATCAGGAAACAAACAGCATATTTAAATGAGTAGAAATTCAGTAACTAATTAAGTTAAAACCATTTTAAAATATGCTATATTAAGGATAGAAAAATCACCCAAACATGGGCTATGACCATTTTGAATGCAACGTAAAAAGTGGACAACTTCTACTATCAACATACACGGGATGAATTTACTTTAAGACTATGATGATTTTAAAAGATCTATATGCTTAGAGTTGCTAAATTAAGTAAGGAGCAGTCATAAACAAGACAACTGATGTGTGATCCTAGAAGCAGATGCTAAAATTAAACTTTAACGTAATTAAAAGTCTCTTGTTAAATTTTAATAAAAGCATTACATGTTTCCTGCAATATTTGGAATAGGCATCGTTAATTCTTGCTTTGAAACAGTTTATCTTTTCTTTAATAGTATTTCTTACATAATTCTACATTGTAAATGGTAAAACTTCAGTACTGCCTGTTTGGCTAGTTTTTATATTTCAAAAGAATCTCTTGGGATTGCACTTCTTTGAAATATGTTTGAACTTTTTTGAAATATCTTTGAAAATGGATTGTATTTTACCTGAATGCTTAGACTGTAATGTAAAATAATATCATGTAGAGATTTTCTTCAAAATGATATGGGATGATAACATAACTCCAACAAGATTTGAAATAAGTTGATAATTATTAATGTGGTTCATGGGTACTTGAGGTTTATTATATCATCTCTCTGAGAATTTTAACTCCAAAAAGATTTGAAATAAGTTCATAACTATTAATGTAATTTGTGGGTGCTTGAGGTTTATTATCTCATTCCTCTACTTTATACATTTATGCTTGAATATTTTTATAAAATACTTTAAGATTTTAAATGGGCTATGATTCCTGTTAGGTATTCTCTTGGTACTTCATTCTAAGAAATACCTTTATCATTTATTGCCAAGAATTTTCTTTTTCAGTTCTGATTTAACACTATAAGTTAAAAATATTTGATGAGCTATTTATCTTGCTGTTTATGAGATTTGGCTTTTTGTACCATCACTCTGAGTCTCTCAATGCTGTTTCCAAAAAATATATATATATATTCCCTGAACACTTCAGAAGAGAGCTTCGGACATTCCAATTTTGTTGTTACTATTTTAGAAAAAGAAAAGAGACTTAAAAAGTTACTCAAGGTCACAAAGCAATCTGCTGTAAAAATCAGCCCCAGAAACCAAAACTTCATGATCCTGGAAATGAGTTCTAATCATTGAAGGTTGCCTTGATTGAGACTAAATTTGAACTGTTACTTTGATTGAGATGGAATTAGATTATAGACAGGCCCATGCTTTCCCATGCCAGTGTTCTCTTCTCAGATCTTTGATATTTATGCGCTAATTCAAATGAATCACCTCCAAATTTAAATTGAAAACGTGTTTGGCAAGAACTACAGGCTTTATGGATCCATTCAGAAACTTTCTGGGCGTGTTCTCTGTCAGTCATAGTTCTGTGACTCGTATCAGTCATCATAAGTAATGACTGTCAGAGTCACCAACACAGACCCTAACTGAAAAATCAATGCTATGCACACTAGTGTGGCAAGTTGTAGAAGTTAATGAGATTGATATTGTCATATCCATCAGAATAGTTGCGCTCTTACAATTACTTTTAGGCCTAATAGGGAGAGTATTTTCTATTCTGGTAGCCATAATTATTCTCTAATAGATAAATGACCAAATTCTGAGTCTATATGTTAAAGTTTGACTTAAGTACATATTTTTGAGGGTTGATTTCAAGGTCATTTAATTAAAATAGATTTCCCAGGGGAACAGAATGTCCATGTACTTCCCTGAAGAAAAGGTTGAGATATTAAATGTATTTACATTTCCCCATTTGCCCTTGATTAACAAACTGCAGTACAGAACATTTTAATTTAATGATCATAGTTCATACAAGGTTCATAAATATTGTGAAATTATTTCATATCTGGCTCTGAAAGAAGTTAAATGAAATAGTAGTTGTCATTCCTATTTATACAATGTGTTAGTTTTTATGCTGTGTAACAAATTGTCACAAACTTAGAGACTTATAACAGCACCCATTTATTAGTTCACAGTTCTGTAAGTCAGAGGTCCAGCTCAGCATGGCTAGGTTCTCTGCTCAAAATATCACAAGGCTGAAATCAAAGTATCAGCCAGACTGAGTTCTTCTTTGAGGATCTGGGAAAAATCTCATTTCATGGTCATTATTTTTGTAGACAAAATTCACCTCCTAAACTGTTGATTCAGGACCCATTTTCTTGCTTGCTATCAGCTAGGGCCATTCTCAGCTCTCTGAACCTACCAACATTCCTTGCCACATAAACTCTTTCACCTCCCTGTCAGCAGCTATCGGTCAAATTCTTTCATGCTTTATATCTCTAATTTCATCTTCTATAACTAGCCAGAGAAAAGGTTCTGCTTTTAAAGGGCTCAATTGATTAAACCTGACCTACATGAGTAATTTCCCCATTTTAGGGTCAACTAATTTGGGACTTTAATTGCACCTGCAAAGTTTCTTTACAACAGTACCTAGATTACTATTTGACTGAGTAACTGGGAGAAGGTGTGTATGCACCAAGGGCCTTCTTAGACTCCTACTTATCACCAATGGTGTTATATAAAAATGAATTTTAAATATATCTTCTGCATCCTGGTATTTATACCAAATTATTCATAAGAGAATTCCTTATATACCTTGTTAATACCTTGTTAACACATACACATCTATCAACTATTAGAGATTGGAATTTTGTTTGATTTGGTTTTTATTTATTCCGGTTTAGTTTTTATTTATTTTGGTTGTTTTCAAATTGCTTTTTAATTGGATATATATATATATATATATATATATCATTAGTTGGAGATATATTAAAACTGTTATATATAACAGTTTTCACCTTTGTAATTTAAACCCAGATTCAGCAATTCATTGTTTTGCCAAACTAGGCTAAAGCTTGAACTCTTATTTGCTAGCTCAATGACTTTCTAAACAATTTTGTAGATACTCAATATGACTGCTTATGACAAATGGTACTGTATATAGATTTAGAACAGTACAAATCTAATTGATTACTGTAAATAGAGCCTACAACTATACCTTTCCACTAAGGGCTATCTGTAAATGAAAACTGTGATAATAGTTATCCAGATCTCTGTGATATTAATACTTTGTTTATTGGAAGAATTTCTAGTTTACTCCTGAAATGAAAATAAATCTTATTGTTTTATTACTATCTTTCTCCTTTCTAATTATAGAAATAATTTTTTTCTGAAAAAGTATTAGATAAACTCAGGGTCTATCACGACTCAGAGATCCTTTGACTTATCAAAGTGGCCCAAAAAAATCATATTTTAAAACTATCATTTTTGTTGTGTTTGTATTGATTAGTGGCAGAAAATAGTTACACGTGTAATAATATCTAATATGAAATAGCATATCATCATAAAAATTATTGACCTTAGGAAATAATATATTCTCCAGGAAACAAGTTTTTTACCATATTCAAAGGAACTAAGATTTGCATAAGAAAAAATTATTTTATAATTCTGTATATATTAAATTTTGGTCATAAACAATGGTAGGCAAAACTCATTGAGGAGCTAGATCAGAAAAGGTAGATCTAAAATCAAATACAAAATGATTGGTTGAAATGAGTCTGAAATCCAAGGTGTCAAGCCAAGATAGAGATAACACCCAAGATGCTAAATCAATGAATCAGAACCAACATCCAAAGATACAGATAGTGCAAACACCTAGTTAAAAATAGAGCTGCATAACAGTAAGGCTTCAAAAGCAAGAATCCTGACTGCATATAAAAAGAGTACTATTATAAAACCATGAATCAGGCTATTCTTAAATTCTTCAAAATTGCCCCATTGTACCTAGAATAAAATTCAAATTTCTTGATGTATCTATCAGGGTATACTTGGCAGAATAAGAACCACTCTAGAAATATATCCTGTAAGGATTTAATTTAGGAATCAGGGGTTTGCACAACCATTGCAAGAGCTGGGGGCTGCGTGAGTCAAAGAAGCTGCCATTAGAAGATGGGGGCTGACATTAAAGTATGGAACATTAACGTTCTCAGGAAACTTTTACCATTTCTTTGAACAAAATGCAGTCAATTTTTTATATTGATTTTGTATCCCAAGACCCTGCTAAACATGTTAATCAGTTACAGTTATCATTTGAGCAGTTTTCTACATAAGGCATCATGTCATCTGAGAATAAAGACAGCTTTATTTCTTCCTTTTCAATGTGTTTAGTACCAACCTCAAATGTTACTTCTTTATGAGTCAGTCAATTTTTTATATAAAGGGCCAGGCAGTAAATATTTTTGGTTTTGCAGACCATACATTCTCTATCACAACTACTCTGCTGTTCAACTCAACTGCTGTATTACAAAAGCCACTATGTAAACAAAATGTTTAACCAAGATACAAAGTAAATACTTACAAAGACTGACTGACCAGATTGGGTCCATGAGATATAGTTAGTTGACTCCTAACTTATTGCACCCACTAAAACCTCATTAAATGTTGAACAAAAAGGGGAAAAGGTGAACATCTTCATTCCTAATTTAGGAGGAAAGAATTGAGTCTTTCACTAGTAAATATGATATTAGTTGTAGATTTTTGGCAGGTGTCTTTTACTGAATTGAGGAAGTAATCTAGTCTTCCAAGTTTGCTGAGACCTCCCCAGCCTTGAGGAAGTATAAGTCCAATTAAATCTCTTTTTCTTCCCAGTGTTAGATATGTCTTTATCAGCTTCATGAAAACAGGTTAATACAGTAAATTGGTACCAGTAGTGTGGGGCGTTGCTGAAAAGATACCCAAAAATGTGGAAGTGACTTTGGAACCGGATAACAGTCAGAGGTTGGAACAGCCTGGAAAGCTCAGAAGAAGACAGGAAAATGTGGAAAAGTTTGGGACCTCCTAGAAACTTGTTGAATGGGTTTGACAAAAGTGCTGATAGTGATATGAACAATAAGATCCAGGCTGAGGTGCTCTCAGATGGAGACTAGGAATTTGTTGGGAACTGGAGCAAAGGTGACTCTTGTTATGTTTTAGCAGAGATTGGTGGCATTTTGCCCTGCCCTAGAGATATGTGGAACTTTGAACTTGAGGGAGATGATTTAGGGTATCTAGTGGAAGAAATTTCTAAGCAGCAAAGTATTCAAAAGTTGACTTGAATGCTGTTAAAAGCATTCTATTTTAAAAAGGAAACAGACCATAACAATTCAGAAAATTTGCAGCCTGACGATGCAGTGGAAAAGAAAAACCAGTTTTTTGAGAAGAAATTCAAGACAGCTGCAGAAATTTGCATAAGTAGCAAGGAGCCTATTGTTAATTCCCAAGACCATGAGGTAAATGTCTCCAGACCATGTTAGAGATCTTCATGGCAGTCCCTCCCATCAGAGGGCTGCAGACCCAGGAGGAAAAAGTGGTTTCCTTGGCCAGGTCAAGAGTCCCTGTGCTGTGTGCAGCCTAGGAACTTGGTGCACTGTGTCCCAGCTGCTCCAGCCATGGCAGAAAGGGGCCAATGTAGAACTCGGTCCATGGCTTCAGAGGGTGGAAGCCCCAAACCTTGACAGCTTTCACATGGTGTAGAGTGTGTAGGTGTACAGAAGTCAAGAGTTGAGGTTTGGAAACCTCCACCTAGATTTCAGAAGATGTATAGAAATGCCTGGATGCCCAGGCAAAAGTTTCTGCAGGGGCAGTGCCCTCATAAAGAACTCTGCTAGGGAAATGCAGAAGGGAAATGTGGGGTCAGAGCCCCTACACAGAGTCTCTACTGGGACATATCCTAGTGGAGTTGTGAAAAGAGGGCCACCATCCTCCAGACACTAGAATGCTAGATACGCTGGCAGCTTGCACTGTGCACCTGTAAAAGGCACAGACACTGAATGCCAGACCCTGAAAGCAGCCAGGAGGAAGGCTGAACCCTGCAAATCCACAAAAGCAGAGCTGTCCAAGACCATGGGAACACACCTTTTGCATAAGCGTAGTCTGGATGTGAGATACAGAGTCAAGGAGATCATTTTGGAGACTTAAAATGTTACTGCTCCACTGGATTTTAAACTTGCATGGGCCCACTAATCCCTTTGTTTTGGCCAATTTCTCCAATTTGGAATGGCTGTATTTACCCAATATCTGTACCCTCATTGTCTCTAGGAAGTAACTAGCTTGAATTTGACTTAGAGGCTCACAGAAGGAAGAGTCTTGCCTTGTCTCAGATGAGACTTTGGACTATGACTTTTGGGTTAATGCTGAAATGAGTTAAGATTTTGGGAGACTGTTGCAAAGGTATGACTGGTTTTGAAATGTGAGGACCTGAGATTTGGAGAGGCCAAAAGTGGAATGATATGGTTTGGCTGTGTCCCCACTCAAATCTCAACTTGAATTGTTTCTCCCAGAATTTCCACATATTGTGGGAGGGATCCAGGGAGAGGTAACTGAATCATGAGGGGTAGTCTTTCACATGATATTCTGGTGACAGTGATTAAGTCTCATGAGATCTGGTGGGTTTATCAGGGGTTTCTGTTTTTGCTTCTTCCTCATTTTCTTTTGCCACCATCATGTAAGAAGTGCCTTTCACCTCCTGTCATGATTCTGAGGCTTCCCAAGCCATGTGGAACTGTACGTCTAATTAAACCTCTTTTTCTTCCCAGTCTCAGTTATGTCTTTATCAGTTGCATGAAAGCGGACTAATACAGATGTCTAGTTTGCATATATTTTCTCCCAGTCAGTAGATTATCTGTTTACTCTCTTGATAGTTTCTTTTGCTATGCAGAAGCTCTTTAGTTTAATTAGGTCCCATTTATCAATTTTTGTTTTTGTTGCATTTGCCTTTGGCATCTTCATCATGGAATCTTTGCCAGTTCCTATGTCCATAATAATATCTTCTAAGTTATCTTCCAGTGTTTTTATAGTTTGGGGTTTTACATTTAAGCTCTCGATCCATCTTAAGTTGATTTTTGTATATGGTGTAATAAAGGGTTCCAGTTTCAATCTTCTGCATATGACTAGCCAGTTATCCTAGCACTGCTTATTCAATAGGGAGTCCTTTCTTCATTGCTCATTTTTGTCAACTTTGTCAAAGATCAGATGGCCATAGGTGTGGGCCTTTATTTCTGGGCTCTCTATTCTGTTCCATTGGTTTATGTGTCTGTTTTTGTACCAGAACTATACTGTTTTGGTTATTGTTGCTCTGTATTATACTTTGAGGTTAGGTAATGTTATGCCTCCAGCTTTGTACTTTTTGCCTTAGATTGCTTTGTCTATTAAGGCTCTTTTTTGGTTGTATATACATTTTAGAATAGTTTTTTTTTCTAATTCTGTGAAAAGTGTCATTGACAGTTTGATAGGTATAGCATTGAGTCTGTAAATTGTGTTGGGCAGTATGGCCATTTTAACAATATTGATTCTTCCTATCCATGAGCATGGAATGTTTTTCCATTTGTTTGTGTCAACTTTGATTTCTTTCAGCAATGTTTTCTCTTCTCCTTGTGGAGATTTTTCACCTTCCTAGTTAGTTCTCTTCCTAGTTATTTTATTTTGTGTGTGTGGCTATTGTGAATGGGATTGCATTCTTGATTTACCAGTCAGCTTGGATGTTGTTTGTGCATAGAATTGCTACTGATTTTTGTACATTGATTTTGTATTCTGAAACTTTGCTGAAGTTGTTTATCACATTTAGGAGCTTTTGGGAAGAGATTATGGAGTTTTCTAGCTATAAAATCATATTGTCTGCAAACGGAAATATTTTGACATCTCCTTTTCTTATTTGGATGCCTTTTATTTTTTTGTCTTGCCTGATTGCTCTGGCTAGGACCTATAGTACTATGTTGAACAGGAGTAGTGAGAGTGAGCATTCTTGTCTTGCTCCAGTTTTCAAGGGGAATGCTTCTAGTTTTTGCATATTCTGTAGAGCATCGGCTCTGGGTTTGTCATAGACAGCTCTTGTTCTTTTGAGGTATGTTTCTTCAAGGCCTAGTTTGTTAAGAGGTTTTAATATGAATTAAGGTTTAATTTTACTGAAAGATTCTGCTACATCTATTGAGATGATCATGTGTTTTTTGTTTTTAGTTCTGTTTATGTGATGAATCACATTTATTGATTAGCATATGTTGAAACCATCTTGCATAAAGCGTACTTGATTATGGTGGATTAGATTTTTGGTATGCTGCTGGATTTGGTTTGCTGGTATTTTGTTCAGGACTTTTTGCATCGGTTTATCAAGTATACTGGCCTGCAGTTTTCTTTTTCTGTAGTGTCTCTGCCATGTTTTAGTATCAAAATGATGCTGGCATCTGAGAATGAGTTAGGGAAGAATCCCTCCTCCTCAATTTTTTGGAATACTTTCAGTAGGAGTGGTACCAGCTTTTCCTTATACATCTGGTAAAATTTAGCAGTGAATACATCTGGTCCTGGGCTTTTTCTGGTTATTAGGATTTAGTTACTGATTCAATTTGAGAACTTGTTATTGGTCTACTAGAGGATTCAATTTATCTCTGATTCAGTCTTGGGAGGTTGTAAGTTTATAGGAATTTACTCATTTTTTCTAGGTTTTCTGGTCTGTGTTCATAGAGGTGTTCCAGTAGTAGGTCTGAGGGTTTTTTGCATTTCTGTGGAGTCAGTGATAATGTCCTCTTTGTCATTTTTGATTGTGTTTATTTGCACCTTCTCTCTCTTTTTTTTTCTTTGTTAGTCCAGCTAATGGTCTATCAACCTTATTTATTCTTTCAAATAATCAGTGTATGGATTTGCTGATCTTTTGTATGGTTTTTCATGTCTCAATTTCCTTAAGTTCAGCTATAATTATGGTTATCTTGTCTTCTGCTAGCTTTGGGATTGGTTTGCTCTTAGTTTTCTAGTACCTCTATGTGTAATATTGGGTGACTAATTTGAGATCTTTATAACTTCTTAATGTAGGTGTTTAGTGCTATAAACTTTTCTCTTTACACTGCTTTAGCCATGTTCCAGAGAATCTGGCATACTGTAACTTAGTTCTCATTAGTTTCAAATAATTTTATTTGACTTAATTTTATCATTTACCCAAAAGGCATTCCAGAGCAGGTTGTTTAATTCCCATGTAATCGTATGGTATTGACTGTTTTTCTTAGTACTGATTTTTACTTTTATTGCACTGTGGCCTGAGAGTGTATTTGGTATGATTTCAATTCTTTTGCATTTGCTGAGGATTGTTTTATGGGTGATTGGTCAACTTTGAGTATGTTCCATGTGCAGATAAGAAGAATGTACATTCTCTTATGTTTGGCTAGTGAGTTTTGTAGATGTCTGCTATGTCCATTTGGGTAAGTGTTAACTTCAGAGCCCGAATATCTTTGCTAGTTTTCTGCCTCAATGATCTGTCTAATTCCATCAGCAGGGTGTTGAAATCTCCCACTACTATTGCGTGATTATCTAACTATCTTCTTAAGTCTCTAGGAACTTGTTTTATGAATCTGGGTGCTTCTGTGTTTGGTGCATATATATTAAGGTTAGGTCCTCTTGTTTATTTGAATTGAGCCATTTACCATTATGTAATGCCATTCTTTGTCTTTTTTTTTTTTTTTAATCTTTGCTGGTTTAAGGTCTGTTGTTTTTTGTTTTCTGAAATTAGAATAGCAACTCCTGCCTTGTTATATTTTTCCATTTGCTTGGTAGATTTTCTACCATGCCTTTACTTTGAGCAAGTTGAGTCTTGCTTCTTTATCCAACTTTCCACTTTGTGTCTTTTAATTGGGAATTTAGCCCATTTGCATTTAAGGTCAATATTGATATGGGCAGATTTGATCCTGTCATCATGTTGTTAGCTGCTTATTATACAGACTTGATTTTGCTGTTGCTTTGTTGTGTCAATGATATATGTACCTAAGTGTGTTTTTGTGGTGACCAGTAAGGGTCTCTCCTTTCTATATTTAGCACTGCTTTAAGGATCTCTTGTAAGTCAGGTCTGTTGGTAACAAATTCTCTTAGCATTTGCTTGTCTGAAAAAGGATCATATTTCTCCTTCATTTATGAAACTTAGTTTAAGCAGATAAAAAATTCTTAGTTGGAATTTCTTTTATTTAAAAATGTTGGATATAGGCCCCCAATCTCTTCTGGATTGTAGGATTTCTACAGAAAGGTTCACTGTGAGCAGATGGGGTTCCCTTTGTAGATGGCTTGCCCCTTCTCTCTAGCTAACTTTAACATTTTAAAATTTTTTTGACCATGGAAAATCTGATGACCTTGTGTCTTCGAGATGGTCATTGTATTAGTCAAGGTTCTCTAGAGGAACAGAACTAATGGAATACACACACACACACACACACACACACACACACACACACACACGTGTGTGTGTGTGTGTATATATATATGTGTGTATATATAGGAGTTAAGTATTAACTCACATGATCACAAATTTCCATCATAGACCATCTGCAGGCTGAGGTGCAAGGAGAGCCAATTCGAGTTCTAAAACTGAAGAACTTAGAGTCTGATATTCTAAGGCAGAAAGCATCCAGCACAGGAGAAAGATGTAGGCTAGGAGGGTCATCTTATATAGCATCTCTCAGGGATTATCTACATTCCCTGAATTTGAATCTTGACCTTTTGGGGAATATTTCATGGATAATATCTTCAAATATGTTTTCCAAGTTGCTTGCTTTATCTCCCTCTCTTTCAGAGACACCAGTGAGTCATACATTTAGTCTCTTTATGTAATCCCATATTTCTCAGGCTTTTGTTCATTCTTCTTTATTACTTTTTCTATTTTATTGTCTGACTGACTTATTTCAAAGAACAGGTCTTTGAGCTCTGAGGTTTTTTTCCTTAGCTGCATTGTTTCTGCTGTTAACGCTTACAATTGTTTTATTAAATTATCCAAGTGAGTTTTTCAGCTTTATTGGATCAATTTGGTTCTTTCTTAACTATGGTCATTTTGCCTTTCATCTCCTCCAGTGTTTTCTTATATTCCTTATATTCTTTGGATTAATTTTCAACTTTCTCCTGAACATGTATGATCTTCATTCCTCTGCATGCTCTGAATTCTATTTCTATCATTTCAACCATTTCAGCCTAGTTAAGAAGTTTGGTCACTTGGAGGTGAGAAAACACTCTGTCATTTTGAGTTGCCAGAGCTCTTGTGTTGTTTTATCTCATCTTTGTGGGCTGATATTCCTTTAATCGTTGAGGTTAATGTCCTTTGGGTGGGATTTTTTACTTTTATCTTCTTTGATGATCTTGGGAGTTTGACTGTGTTATAAGGTGGTTTCAGTCGACTGGCTTCACTTCTGAAAGATTTTCAGAGGCCACTACTCAGCTTAGCACTCCTGGGCTGCATGCTTTAACTCTGGGGAGGTTGGTACCAGGCCACCAGCTTTGTTCTCTGTCCCCTTGAGGTTAGGAACCTGCCTCACTGGAGATCCCAAGGTGTTCCCAGTTCTCTGGCCAGAACACTACAATGGGTGGTGCTGGCCAAAGTGCTTCATCAGGGCAGTGCCCTGTGATCCATGCCCAGTTATGCATGCCGTCAGTGCCACATGCATTGCCTGTGGTGAGGTTCTGGCAGGAGCAGGGCTGCGGCATTCCTGTGCACATTTACACTGGCATTTTTATCCCTGTGGATTTGGTAATGTCATTTCCTTTCAGTCTAAGTAATGTCCTTTAATATTCCTTGTAAGACAGGTCTACTAGTAACAAATTATTTCTGTTCTTGTTCACCTAGTAATGTCTTTATTTTGCCTTCATTTTTAAGGATAATTTTGCTGGATATGGAATTCTTATTAGTAGCTCCTTCTTCTGCCATACTACAAGTCCTTGTCTGATTTTTTCTTTGCATTTTAAATATGCTATGTCTCTGCCCTCTGGCTTTCATTGTTTATGATGGAAAATCAGCCATTAAGTTTACTGTTATATCTATAGTTTTCCCATTGTATTCAAGACTTTCTCTTTGTTTTTCAAAAGTTTTATTTTAAAACATGTATTCCTGGATGGGCACAGTGGCTCACACCTGTAATCCCAGCACTTTGGGAGGCCAAGGTGGGTGGATCAGCTCAGGTCAGGAGTTTAAGACCAGCCTGGTCAACATAGTAAAACCCCATCTCTACTAAGATTACAAAAAATTTGCCAGGCATGGTGGCAGGCTCCTGTAATTCCAGTTACCTGGGAGGCTGAGGCAGGAGAATCACCTGAACCCAGGAGGCAGAGGTTGCAGCGAGTTGAGATTGCACCATTTCACTTTAGCTTGGGCAACCAGAGCAAAACTCAGGAAGGAAGGAAAGAAGGAAGGAAGGAAGGAAGGAAGGAAGGAAGGAAGGAAGGAAGGAAGGAAGGAAGGAAGGAAGGAAGGGAGGGAGGAAGGGAGGGAGGGAGGGAAAAGAAAAAGAAAGAAAGAGAGAGAGAGAGAGAGAGATTTCTTTGTGTTTATCCTACGTGGAGACAATTGAGCTGCTTAAAACTGTATGCTAATACTTTTAATCAAATTCAGAAAGTTTCTAACCATTGAATCTTCTAATATTTTTCTCCCTTTTTTCCCCTCTCCTCTCATACCAATATTCTCATTACCAGTATTCTCATACACTTAATGACTTCCCACCACTCCTTTAAACCCTGCTTATTTTTCTGAAATGGTAATTTTTCTTTTCATTCCTTAGATTCAATTATTTCTATTGATATATCCTCCAGTTAATTTACTCTGTCTTCTACCATCTTAGAGCTACTGTTGAGCCCCTCTAGTAAAGTTTTCATTTTAGATATTATGCTCTTCAAAGGCAAAATTTCCATTTTTTTTAACAGTTTTTAATCTCTTTATCAAGGTCTAGTTATTGAACAAGTGCCATCATGCTGTCATTCAATTCTTCAATTCTTTAAACTTGTTTTTTTTAAATTATTTGAACATAATATAATAGCTCCTTTGAAACGTTTGCCTTCTAAATGCATCATATAGGTAAACTCACAAACAGTCTGTAATTGCTTCCTTTTTTCTGATTATGGTTGTATTTTTCCATTCCTTTTCCTGTCTCATAATTTTGTTGAAAGTGAACATTTAAAAATATATATATCATAAAGACTCCAGATTCAAATATTTCCCTCCTGAGGGCTGTAGTTATTGCTGTTTATTTGTTTAGTAACTTTCCTGGACTAAATCTGGGAAATATGTCTCACTTGCAGTATGTGACTACTGATGATTATATTCAAGGTCTTGTTTTTGAAATTCTGTTTTAATTTTTAAGATTCACTTCCTTGCACTGGCCCCATGTTTGCATAGATTAATGGTCAGGCAGTTATATGTCATAAGCTGTGCTCAAATACTTTTATCCAAGAAAGACTTTCACCTTCTTTCCAAGTATGTGAGTGCTGGTTGGAGAGCACATTAAAAGTTCAGAAGTTTTCAGGCACACTCCAGGTTTTACTTTCCATCAGGCCTTCTTGCCTTTTATCTGTGCATATAGTTCAGATACATGAGAAGTCTAGACCTTGTTCAGTCTCCCATGCACATTTACAGACTTCCAGTTAGTTCAAGATGCAAAAAAGTATAACAAGACCTCCTATGGCTACCTAATTTTTTTGAATCTCACTGCTAAATTTCTGCCGAGTTCACTTGTCTTCTGCTTGCTGCAGCCAGGATGATGATCTCAGACTAGCAGAACTATTAGCCTCCACTGGTGCCTTGTCATCACGATCATTAGTTTTACTGACAACACTGCTGAGCATTGGATTTTTCACCTTCCACTCAAAAAAGAGAGGCACCTCTAGTGGTGAAACTTCTGGTTTTCTGGACTTTCCCATAATGGTAAAATTACTGCACCATCTAAACTGAGTGGAAAGGGAATAGCCCCTGGCAAGAATGAGACTGATTCTCACTGTATTTACACAATGGTCAGTAATTTCTCATGAATTCACACTTCTCACTTCGTTGCCTGCCTTTGGTAGATTTCTGGTTATGAAATGGTTGTTTTTGACAATCTGTCCAATTATATACTTTTTGAAGAGAGAATTTGAAAATTCTGATCTAAAGATCAGAGTTTACTGATCTTCCTTTATCTGAGATGGAACTTTTAGTATACCTCCTTCTTGTGCCATATTAAAAGTTCCACCTTAGAGATGACATTTTAATCTAAAGTCAAGGGCTATCTTATATTTGTGTTGCTGCTTTCAAGCAAAGTGTTTCTATGTTTATGGTTTGTCTTCATTTAAATGAGATTCTTAGAGGAAGTAATTTCTAGTTCCATTACCCAGTTGAATGAGAACAACTCAGTGGTAAAAAAACAAGTGCCAATTAGCTAAATGAAAAGTTCAAGCTGTGAACTTATCTTCAGGGCTAAATGCAATGATTTGAAGAGTGGCTGTGAGTGACAAAGTGTACAAGCAGGACAAAGTAGATACTCTGGAGGTGAGACCTGCCTATGTTGCTTTTATGTTGTCCACTGTAAATTAAAGATAGCTAGATAATATGTGTAAGTATAAAAATAACATATTTTATTTATATGCTTATTTATAATATACAATCATAATTTATTTAGACTATAGCTGGGATTGAATGCAGGTCATTGCATTAATTTGAATAAGTTACTCTAAGCATATATAGGAATTTTATTTATGAAATAGTTGTCAACTGTAATCCTATTAACTCATAATATAGCATGTTTAAAATAGTTTTCTTAAACATATTTGATGTACATTTATCATAAGAAAAATGCTGCCTGATAAGAAGTAGACAGTGTTATATGGTCATCAAGAAAGTTAAAGATTTACAGTAATTTGATTTTTTTGAAATTAAGAACAACTAAAAATTGAGGGAAGTAAGCAATTTTAAAGATCTATCACTATCACATATTGCTAAGAATGTGGGAAAATCATAAGACCTCTCTATATGCTGGTGGAAAATATATATTTTTACAGCCGCTTTAATAGAACAATTTAGCATTATCTAATAAAGTTTTTTAAAAGCACGATCATACAACCCTGTAATTCCATTTCTTCCAGGGAGACAAATACAAAGAAATATCAATTAAAATGAATGAACCATATCTAAATGTATTAAAATAGATTTAAAACATAAGTGGGAAGAATAAGTTGGAGACAGGTATAAGTATGTTTCCATTTATACATTTTTTAATGTATATTGTTTATGTGTACAAACATTAGATGTTAAGGTTTAATATCAAAGACTGGAGAAACATAACTCCAATTTATAATAGAGGTTCACTCTCAGGAGGACATAAAAAATATAATATTGAAAAGAAGTAAAAAGAGAACTTCATATCTGTCAGTAAAATTTTATAAATTAAGAAAAAAATAATGGAGACATTACCTGCATGAATTCTCAGATAGTAAAGAGGTATGGGTTATATTTTTTCTTGTATATTTCTGTATTTTTTAAGTATCTAACTTTTTAAAAATATGGTAAGATAATTTTGAAAGCAAATGGACTATTTAAAAAAATGACTGTAGGAATAATACCAACTAATTTATTTCCAAGGTACTGCCTTAAGGAATGTTAACAGGTGATAGAAATTTTAATAAGCCCGTTTATAGAAACTCTTCTCTAGCACTTACATTAACACACAACTTACATTTCTATTTAAGACACTCTATATGGTACACAAAGCATTTACATAGAGAGCCGATAAAGCAAAACTTGACATATTATTTTATCTTTAAAAATATGCCTTCACAACAGTTTAGGATATCATAGGTTTCTTTTATTCCTCCATTATTTCCAAATAAAATGCTGCACTAAAGTCAGCACACCTTTTGGCTGACAATTTGCCTTCAGTGCCCACGCCTCACCAAATCCTACCGTACCCTATATATACTCCTTATTCCATAGCAGTACTGTAACCCCAGAAAACAATAGGTTTACATCCAAAGATGAAAAGGGAATTTAAACACTTTAGAGAGATTAAATAACAGCTTTTTGACTTTAAAGCATGCTTATTTTTACACTGATCTAGGAGTCAGGAGACCTATGTCATAACTTTGGATTTCTAGTTTAGAAACCTGAGCTGATTTGGGTCTTGTCTCTAAGGGGAAAGAAGCAGCAGCAAAAGAATAGGTAATTTTAGTTTCCTTCCAAACATAAAATATTTGTCAAGTTATCTGGACAAGTCACTTAACGTGGCTGTGCCTCAAGTTCTTTATCTTTAAAATACTAGCCAACTTGCCTAGAAGGATTAGTGTAAAATTAAGAGATAAGAGGTAGAAAGTGCTTGGAACAATGTTTGGCATATAACAAGCACTTGGTCAATGTTGGCTGTAATCATTAACATCATCCTTATCATCAGCACCATCTCCATCATCCTCACTATTAGTGTTATATCATTAAGAGTTTTGTTGTTGTTGTTTGGTTTGTTGTTGTTGTTGCTGTGAGATGGAGTTTTGCTCTTGTTGCCCAGGCTGGAGGGCAATGGTGCGATCTCAGTTCATTGTAACCTCCACTTCCCAGGTTCAAGCGACTCTCCTGCCTCAGCCTCCTGAGTAAATGGGTCACAGGCATGTGCCACCATGCCCAGCTAATTTTGTATTTTTAATAGAGACAGGGTTTCGCTGTGTTGGTCAGGTTGGCCTCAGACTCCTGACCTCAGGTGATACACCCACCTTGGCCTCCCAAAGTGCTGGGATTACAGGCATGAGCCACTGCATCCAGCCTCACTAAGAGTTTTAATAACCCAAATGCTTAGTTTTATAAAAATCACTTGAAACATTCACTTATTTACTGTATCTTCCAATATATTAATCTAACTACTTTAAATAGTCTGCATTTTTATTTAGATCAGGGATGTACATCCAATGAATAAAATATTTATGATAGCAATTATAAAAAACATCCTTCAATTCTTCTATGGAAAGAAAAAGCAGAATGTAAATACACAGATGTATTGAGTATGAAATTATAGTGTTTCACTGGTATGCTTCTAGCAGAAGAAGCTAAATTTATGAGTAAATAGACAATTAAATCTATAAGACTGATCCTCTCTTAATTCATCCATTTCATGTTGCTTAACCACTTATTTCACCTTTATTACTAGAACTGTTATCATTTCACTTCCTGTATAAGAGAAAATTTATTTAATTTCTTACCCATATCCACAAGTAATCTTCCATTCATTATCTCAAGTCATAATTAGAGGAAGAGATGATATTTGTATAAGGATATTCAACCTGACCAAGTTCAGGAGCCAGAATCTTTCAACACGATTGACAAAGGACTATAATCCATCTCCATATTGTACAGTTTATGCTAATTATCATCTGTGTTAATAGGGTTGTTTCATTTAGGCTCATTCAGTTGTGTGGCAGAAACATTTACTACACGTGGCCTATCTATGTGCTCCCCACATTTCAGAGCCCTCCTGCAGTTCGGCAATACTGTTGGACTAACTCTGGACAACAGACTGTGCATAAAAATGATGTGTGTCCATTCCAGAGTGAAGTATTTAAAAGCCAATGTATAGCCCTTCTGCTCTCTCTTTCCCTGCTGTGACAACAGTGGCATACATTTATTGACAAGGCAAAGTCACAAAATTAAAACAGCCTTCAGCTCTAGGTTTGCCTTTAGAAGGGAGCCATTTTAGATAGCTGCAGATCCTATGTAAGAGAGAAATTAACTCTTATATGTTAAACCACAATAATGTTAGATTTGTTTTCCTTTTGAGTCTTTTTTTCTTATTTATTTATTTTTTGGAGGCAGGGTCTCCCTCTGTTGTTCAGGCTGGAGTGCAGTAGCACAGTCACTGCTCACTGCAGCCTCAACTTTCCAGGCTCAAGCAATCCTCCCACCTCAGCCTTCTGAGTAGCTGAGACTATAGGCATGTGCCACCACATCAGCTAATTTATTTTTGTTTTTTGTAGGGACAGGGTCTCCATGTTGCCCGGGCTGGTCTTGAACTCTTGAAGTGATCTTCCCACTTCAGCTTCCCAAAGTCCAAGGATTACAGGCATGAGCCACCACACCCAGCTAGGTTTGTTTTCTTAATAGAACATAGTTACAAGATACAAAGAGTCAAGCTAGCAGAAACACAAAAAGGATTTATGATAAGGATGCATGTAGAATAGCAATTAGAACTGAAAAGTCATCGGTCATAGAAGTAAAGTCTCAAAATCATTCCTAAATCTGTTAATTTCCTTCACACTAATTTCAAGGCTCATAGAAGACATTCTGAAGTGCTCTAAGTGGCCCTTTCCACAAGCTGCCCTTGTCATGTACTTTCTCTTCATGACTACGTAGATGTCATGAACAAGTAGTGTTCCTTGAATACCCTGGATTAGTCACCTTAATGAGCTTATGGTGGAACATTGCTATGGAAAGGAAAGAAAAAAAAGAATTCAAAAAATATTATTTCCCATGTCTTTCTCTTTCACATTTAGGTATGGGTTGGAAATTAGGAGCATTGAATGTAACTCAGATGTAATATGAAAAAATAAATGAAAGAAAATAGGTAGATTACATAACTATGAGTTTTTCTTATATATTATTCTTCCTACTAAACTACAAAAAGCATTTGTGGGTGTTTTAATGCTTTCTGCAGATTACCTAAGCACTAACATTAAAAATAAGTGTGTGTTGGGGTCAGCAGTTGATTACTCTACTCTAAAATAACTTCAACAATTATCCTTTATAACTGTTCTCTCCTACAAATCCTAATTATTAGTTGTCTTATAATTCAATAAAGGTTTAAGAGTAAGTAAAGCTTTTCTTTAAATTTCCAAATTAGTATTTGCTATGATCTTTCTGTTATAGTCCACTTTTGAACCAGATAAAAATTTTTCAAAGTATGATCATATTAATTTCTAAATTCATTATATTTTGGGTAAAAGGAGAGAAAGAAAGAGCATTCAATCCCAAAAACATATTATTTTATCTACTAAGAGGGTTTATAATGTGATGAATATAGTACTCTATACATTTTTAATTGGTTACAGGCTAACCAAATAACAAAGATTATGCTTTCTACAAATTTTAGTCATTCTACATGATTGCTTTTAATTTATTTTAATAATATGATGTCATAGATATGTTGAAAATTCCAACTTCTAGTCTTCGGAAAGAAGGTATTTCTTGCATGATTAAAGAACAAAAAAAAAACAAAAAACAAAAAACTTCTGAGGACTTTTATTTCTACTGGTCCCTTGAGCTAGGAGAAAATGTGTACAATCAAGAGTACATGTAAACATCAAAAGATGTTCAGCTCAAATGACACGTAGTTTTCTGCCAAGATCAATTCTATAATTTTCAAGTCACAATTTTATTCTATTTGAAGAGGGCAGTGCAGACGCAGAGTTTGTCTAATTAACATCCTTCTGTAGTTTAGCTGTCAATACTGCTGCTGTCAATTAGCACTTTGCTACCCATCACCAACTTCTACCACGTCTGCAGGCTCTAGCTAAGCCTTGCCAGGTCCCAATCCCACTGCTGTTCTGAGGACACTGCCCTACTATGGCGGCCCTCACCACCATCACTTCAAATGCTTAGTGTTAACCACTGAGAGTCACAATCCCTCCATCTCTCTAAAAGAAGATATTTCTTCTTAAATAAAATGGTTCTTTTCATATATTGAGATATTGTCTCATTTTTATTTGGCACCGGAAATAATAACATTACCCTTGCAGAGTCACATTTCCCCCAGATAATGAGGTTTTATCACATTCAAAAGGTATTGGACAAGAAACAACTTATGTGCCACTATTTTGTGAAGCATTTTGTTTTTCTTATCAATACCAACACCCAGAATAAATCCTCAATCTTTGAAAAGCTCCCTTGTTAAATGATGAATGAATAGACTTCATCTTAATTCATTGCTTTCATGTTCAGGCAACTAGAATGTTCCTTCAGAAGAAAACCATCTTGTTACCTTCTTTCATGTGATCATTTGGCCTACCATAGTTGTGAAAAATTTTTACTATGACTTGTTACCTATTCAATAAAATTTCAAGTTTAAGATGTTTATAAATCATTGTAAATTTGGTCCACATGCCAATGTCATTACAATTTTTCAAATGTGTAACCCTTGTCAAGCTATTTTTAGGCTCATCATTGTGTATCCTATGGTTTTTATGAGGATTATTTAAGGTAGTACACTTAAAGGAATGTGTGTTAAATATGCCCTAGCATGCAAAAATATATATATATTAGTTATTACTACAAGTTATTATCCCAATTCTACTTCATTTGCTTTGTCAGATTCCATCTATTATAATGTATATCTAATTTAATATTGATTAGATATTTTATAAAACAAAATATACTTTTATTTTATGCTTTATTTTAAATGGCAAGCCTTAAGTGAGCTAAAGACTTAATTTATAAAGCATATGTCAAACGTATAATAGTATTAGCTAAATTATCCTAAATATTTATTAAATTATATTATTTCTTTCTTGTAGATTGAATGGTGGTTCAATCTGCAAGAGAGAAATAATATAATTTAATAAATCTTTAGATGTGTCCACCTGTGAATGGTACCTTATTTGGATAAAAGATCTTTGCAGAGGTAATTAGATCGAGGATGTTGAGATGCGATCATTCTGAATTAGGATGGGCCCTAAATCCAATGACAAATTTCCTCAGAGGAAAAGAGAAGTCGATGTGAAGATAGAGGCAGAGATTAGACTAATGAACCTCCAAACCAACAAATATCAAGGATTGCCAGCAGCTACCAGCAGCACAGTGGAGAAACATGGAACAGATTCTCCATCAGAGCTTCCAGAAAGAATTAGCACTACCAATACCTTGATTTCAGACTTCAGCTTCCCAAATTATGACAGAATAAATTTTCTGTTGTTCTAAACCACCAAGTTTGTGGGGATTTGTTACAGTAGGCCTAGAAAATGAATACATTAAATTCATGTCATTAAGTGTATATCTGTTTATTTCTAAGGGTCAGATTTTTTTCTACCCTATCTCTGCATTTATTATATACTTTAAGGAAACGAACAAGTGAATTATTATTGTTGTTATTATAGCTACATTATACGAAGATTAACCATAATGCAGATAATCTATATGCATGCTTTATTTCCTTAATTCTCATAATTAATATATAATGTATACAATATTATCCACATTTTACAGATAAGAGAACAGACTCAGAGAGATAAAAATAACTTGCCCAAATTTCCACAACTACTGTGTAATAAGATCAAGTTTTTTTGTGTGTGTGGATTTTTTTTTTTTTATTGTACTTCAGGTTCTGGGATACATGTGCAGATCATGCAAGATTGTTGCATAGGTACATACATAGCAAGATGATTTGCTGCCTCCATTCCCCCATCACCTATATCTGGCATTTCTCCCCATGTTATCTCTCCCCAGCCTCCTACCCCCTGCTGTCCCTCCCTTATTCCTCCAACAACAGACCCCAGTGTGTAATGTTCCCCTCCCTGTGGCCATGTGTTTTCATTGTTCAATACCTACCTAAGAGGGAGAACATGAGATGTTTGATTTTCTGTTCTTGTATCAATTTGTTGAGAATGATGGTTTCCAGATTCATCTATGTCCCTACAAAGGACACGAACTCATCGTTTTTTTATGGCTGAATAGTATTCCATGGTATATATGTGCCACGTTTTCTTTGTCCAGTCTATCATCAGTGGGCACTTGGGTTGGTTCCAGGTCTTTTCTATTATAAACAGTGCTGCAGTGAACATACGTGTGCATATATCTTTATAATAGAATGATTTATAATCCTTTGGGTATATACCCAGTAATGGGATTTAAAAATAACTTGCCCAAATTTCCACAACTGATGAGTAATAAAATCAAGTTTCAAACACAGGGCCATCGCTATCCAAAACCTCAGTTCTGTAAGTTTTCTCTTTTATCAAATGAATGATCCCTTGATGTAAGTAATCTACAGCAACTCCTGGATTTTGATGTTGAACCTGTGAATTGCCTGTGAATGCAAACAGCAGGCTGCACACTTCTTTCCCCTCTGGACCCTAACCCAGCTTTTCAGCCTGTCTCATATCTGTTCTTTTTGCACAGCAACCTACCAGCCAAAGGAAACTGAACCAATGGTATCCCTAACATCTCTTTATTCCCTGCTGAGAGCCATCCTATGCTCAGTTAATTCCATACATGCACACTCTTTCTTTCCAAATATTTTTTGCATGTGGCCAAATAAAAATAATACCTTTTCATGGATCCCCTGACCTCCATTTCTTTTCAAATGCTTGTTCTTCCTTCTTAAGTTGGCAAGCATGTAACTAGGGCTAAAAGAATTCTAGCCATCCAAGTTAACCATGATCCAATTAGGGCTATGTTATGGCTAAATTGTATCAGCCCCCAAAAATTCATATGTTGAACCCCTAGCCCCCAGTATTTCAGAATGTGACCTCATTTGGAGATAGAGTCTTTAAAAAAATTGTATAGATTTAAAAGCTATAAGTATAGTTTTAAGAGATAATGCAAGTAAAATTAGGTCACCGGTATGACTGGTGTTCTTATAAGAAGAGATTAGGACATAAATGTGTCCATACAAAGGAGAGACTTTATGAGGACACAGTGAGAAGGTGACCATCTGCAAGCTAAGGACAGAGGTCCCAGAAGAAACACTCTGCCTACACCTTGGTTTTGGAATTCTATACACCAGAACCCTGAGAAAACAAATTTTTGCTGTTTAAGCCACCCAGACTGTAGTATTTTGCTTTGCAGCCCTAATAAACTAGTACAGGCTAGAAGGATTCTAACAATCCACATGTTTTAACGAATATGAAAGTTATGTTAGAAAATGACATAAAATATATGTATAAAGAGATCATATCTGTCTTCAATATGTAATATATATTAAAATGTTCAAAAGTCTCTTTTAAAAACTGTACAGATTTCTCTATTTAATTATGTAAACAAGTTCACTTCCCATTGAGCACTAAATTGCTAAAAAGGAAATGAAATGAAATAATTCCTTATCCAAGGTTAGGCTTTAATCTATATCTGACTTAAATGGTTTTCATCTATTATCTGTTTGACAAGATCTAACCTACATTGTAGACCAAATTATTTTGTGAATTGGGCTGAAAAACAACAATCTTAATTATAAAAACGTTTATTTGAAAAATCAGTTGTGAATTTCAAACAACAAATTCAACATCAGTTTTCCAAAATATAATCAAATGTATTTTAGGATCTACCTTGTATCTTAGTATGCATAAAACATGTATATAAACTTATAACACCTTAAAAGTATTCATAGTATATCTTAAAAACATATTAACTTTGCAAAACATGCATAACATGTCCATAATTTTTATTACATGGTTCCTAGATTTCCCTTTTTATTGCCACTCCCTTGAAATCAGCACTGTTAAGAATACAATTCAGTTAGAGGCCATATTTAGACTGATGGTATTTTGCTATTTATTTTTATTATTATCCTTTACCTTATAGTAAAAATATTATTCTCTGATTTTTTTTTCTCAGTCTCTCATCATCTACTACAGCTTTTAAGTTGTCCATCGTGATGTTTTTTGGTAAGATAACTGCTGATGTTACTTGAACTTCTGACTATTAAGGGCTTAATTTACACTTTGCTGTTTAATGCCTGGATATGTGTTTTGTTTCATGATTGATCAATGGCATAATTAAATACCTAAATTGCCTCAAAAGGAAGTTGCTATCATTGGCATTAGTTACTGAGAACTGAATTAACCTAGGTGACACATGAGCACGCTATCCAAGCTGCCAAAAAATTAACAGTGTAAAAGCAAGTCCATTTCAAATGATGAAGAAAAAAAATCCCTCTCTATATTTTCTTAAAATCTTTCATTATTCACACGTTTATAAAAGCCTCCTCCTTACTGAGGTTATTAATCTTGAGAAATCAAAAGGCAGAAAGAACATCATGCAATCAAAATGTGGAAAAGATATGTTCTTATTTCTCCTCCCTGTGATTGTTATTTTAATAGACACCTACCACTTTTGTCACTTTTCTTGAATGCAGTCAGATTTCACTTCTTTGCTATCACCATGTTGTATTTTTAAAAGCCACATATTGATTTAACTTCCATGCACTACAGTTTCAATGGTGGCGGAATTCTTCATTTATCCTCCATGTTTCACATTAATACATTTACAGCTATAGAAAATGGAACTGCAACAATGATAATAATACCTGTCTCTGAATTATCTCGAAAACATACTTGTGTAACTAAGAACAGGAGAAAATTTATGTTCAGATTATTGACATTTAAGTATACAGAATGCAAGGCTACCATTATTTACAAGCGGTTTATTACTTTCTTTCCTAAATAAATATAGAGAAGTTTGTTAATTATATACTACAAATGTGGGAAAGAGATTCTTATACCTTTTGAATGTCCCCTTTTTTTGCATAATTACCTTTAAAGTAAGGCAAGCACACTTGTAGTTCCTTAGTTGTAATAAATGCATATTCTCTAATAACATTTTCCATACTTCAAATACATCATTACTTTTTTAAAACTTTGTCATCAGAAATACACTTTTCTGTTCTAAAAGTTTCATAAGTGTAGGGGTTTAAATGTGGTAAGTTACACTGTAACTCTTTTCTTAGGATACACTTCATATACAACAGTCACTGATAGCCTACAATATAAAAGATACTATTCTAAAGACTTTAAAGAACTTGGAGGTAATTTACCTTGTTCCTGCTCTCTGTGGCAGCAAAACTGACACTTTACCTTGCTGTCACTATAAATAAATACGTGCAATCATCCCACAGCCAACAGGAGGGTGGAGTGGGCAGCTGAACACCGTAGTTTGAGATAAACTAAAAATAGTAAGCATAGTTACTAGTTCTTTAGAATAAGTGGGATCTTCAGCACTTTCTACAAGTTCCTGACCTCCTATGAGAACAACAATATCCTTAACTTTTATAATGCTAATGTCTGAAGATACGTAATTGCCTATGTGCAAATGGTAATCACATGATAAAATTGTTTGATTTTCCATCATGAACAACCTAATAAAATTTGGTAACTCTGGTAATCTGATAGGGTTTTTTTTTTTTTCTGTAAATGTTTCTTGCATTTTTTACTCAAAGAGCTAGATCTTCTAAAATTTGAATTCAGAACTGCATTCTAAGGCAACCTCTATGTACTGAATCATGGACAATCCCAGGCATACAAGAAACTCAGAATTTTGCTTTCCTGTATAACAATGTGGCAGAGTAATGTTAAAGAAAAAAAATACTGATGACACTTGTTAAAGATGGTAAGGCAGCCTATTCAGGGAGGGTCATGGCAATAGGTGTAGGGACCACTGGAACAGTGTCTTGCAGAGGAGAGAGACTGGACTCAACTCTAGCTCTGACAAGGAAAGTGGGAATTTATAACCAAGAAGTAAGATGGGGTCAGTGGATGCAAAATTGCTGAAACATCAAGGATAACTGGTTTCTGGCTAAGCTGACTTGATAGGATCATTGCTGAAGGCAGGTGAGGTTGATAAGATACTAAGGGTGGTCAGATACTATAGGTGAAAGATTTTCGTATCCAAATCTATATGATTACCATTTCCACATGTCATTACTGAACTGGCTTGGTGGGATTCTTGACCAAACTGGGTTCTAGAAGAATAGAGAGGAAAACCCAATTTGAGACCTCACCAAGCAGAGGACTCAGAAGAGACTAACTAAAATTTTGGTGAATAGAGATTGTCGTTGTTGATCATACACTAAATATGTGTGAAATTGAGAAAGAAGAGGACAGCTACATTTCTATTAATAAAGAACAAGTAATTACAAACAAATTAACTCAGGATTTAACTCAAAAAGTTTGAAAAGTGAAATAAACCAGGAGAAAAACTTAATAAAAATTTAAAATATACTATAGTGATTAGAAGCTAATAAAGCAACAGAACTATAAAATAAAAACCAGGGTCTGATTTCTTTGAGAAATCAGTAAAAGAGACAAATATTTATTGAACTTGATTAAGAGAGAGGAGAGAGAAGATACATACACAACTACAGGAATGAGAATATTTCTCAAATCATAAAATAATAGTAACAAATAAATCTTACAAGAAATTAGAAATACAATGATATTGTCAATATATCAAAAGTATATAAAAATGAACATCATTCTTAATAAAATATTTGAGACTTTCTGATTAAATTCAAGACTAACAGGAGGAGGCCACAATTATCAATATTATTCAAGAGTTTTCTTTGAGGACTTAATTGATGATGAAATAAAGGAAAATAGAAAGTGTTTTTATAATATAGGCATGAAAGTTTTACAATAATCATTATTTGTGGATTTTACTATTTATACCTTTAAAAGGCCAGGAAATTAATATAGCCACTTAAAAAAGAAATGTTTAAAAAATAACTGTAATACATATTACAAATACTGAAAACAGCCATTTATGGAATTATCATAGATACTGTTAGTGTTTCTCCCTTGTGTCAAGGTTTGCTATTCTAGTACATGGTAGTGGTTTCCAAATACCCATCTATAACACAGCCTAAAAGGGCCAGGAAATTAACACTCCTGAAACTCAGAAAATGATAGATGGCAGTGGAGTATAAATAGCCTAGCTTCACATTCCTCTAGTAGGATACCTGCAGTATTTTATACACTGCTTTCCAGAATTTTCAACAAGATTGACTCTGAATTGCCCACAGTAATAACAGGCTCAAAAGCACACCCTGTATTAGCTTCTTTTCCTTCCCTGTCTCACTTCTTTCCCCTATCAGTGCTTCCTGGGACCAACTCCCAAATAACCTATTTATACTCAAATTATCATATCTTGGTCTAATTCTGGAAAAATCTGATCTAATACAAATAATAAAAGACAGCTGGACCCTGTGAATTAAATTCTGGAAATCAGATCATTCTGGCTAGATGGTTAAAAAGATCCCATTGCCAATAGGAAGCAAGGTTGTAGCAACCCATGGTGAGTTGTAGTAACAAAATATCTAAGTGTCATATCTATATTGAATTGGGATAAGATACAGGATGAAAGCAATGATGTTTATTAGGATTGCAGAATTGATTGGCTATTGTCCACTGGTGTTGAAGCCAAAAAGAAGAAAATGACAAATACAGATGGAGCCACTCACTAACTCAGGATCCAGTGTACAAGTCAACAGGCCTCCATAACAGCATTTAAGTACATCCTCACTTCCTGTGGGAAAACTCTAACTACTGAAAACCCAACCTAAGGAACTGATCATAAAAGTGGTAGAATTACAAAGAGGGTGAAATTACAACCAAAGCAAGTATCTTATGCTAAACTCAGGAAATTCACAGGGAAAAAAACAGGAAAGAATAATATAGAAAGAGAGGGACTCTGAGAACTAAAGTGGAAATATTTGGGTGGATACACAAGAAAATCAAACACCTTGGCTTTAAATGTCTAGTCAAGAAGTGCCCATTCTTCTTACCTTGAGGAATACATAGCCAGCCTTGCTTGAAGAGGATGCCTGAAAACATTTTGCTCTCTCATCTCATCAAATGCCATACTTCCCCATTTTGCTTCTAGAAAATAACTAGGGACATGTCTCCAAATGACTCAAAGATGAAATACAATCTCTGCTGTGGGGAAAGAAAAAATGATTGTTTCCCCAAATCTTCAGGTCTGCCTAATAAATGTTAGCAGAAACTGAGTTGAAAATGGATCCAACTAAATTGGAAAACACAATTGGAAATGAATCTAAAGAATACTGAACAAAGTGGAAAATTGGAGAGAATAAAAGACAGCATTTACTAATATGTTGGCACTCCCCTGTGACTCAGATATAATGTCTGGGGAAACACAGCTGAGCTGAGAAAGCTCCTTAAAGCTTCAAAGAAAAAAATACAACTAACGATAAATGAAGTGAAGTTGCAAAATCTATGTTGGCAGAATATTTAAGGATGAAAAGACCCAGAGAAGTGGACATGTGGAAGTGAATGTAAAATATAAGATCAGAGAATCTTCCAGCTTACTATGTTCCCCTAGGAAGGCCCAAAATACTATTTCACTAAAACTGTAAGAAATGTACTAGAGAAGGGAAGGACGTAAGTAGCTGTCCTCTGTAAACCCGAGATAATTATAGGGGAATCTGCTACAGAACTGAGCTCCATAGAGTCAATGGGAATATAGAATTTTGAAATCAATGTAACAGTATTTAACCATCTAAAACAAGATGTCAGGGAAGACAAAGTTAGGGGACATACACTATCTGGTTTGAAGACATACTGCAAAGTGGCTGGAGTGGTAGCTCATGCCTGTAATCACAGCACTTTGGAAGGCCAAGGCAGTTGGATCACCTGAGGTCAGGAATTTGAGACCAGACTGGCCAACATGGTGAAACCCTGTCTATACCGCAATACAAAAAATTAGTCAGATGTTGTGGTGCACACCTGTAGTCCCACCTACTCAGGAGACAGGCAGGAGAACTGCTTGAACCTGTGGGAGGGGGAGGTCGCAATGAGTCAAGATCTTGCCACTGCACTTCAGCCTGGGTGACCAAGCAAGACTCTGTCCCCTCAGAAAAACAAAAAAACAAGACATACTAAAAGGCTGCAATAATCAAAACAGTACAGTATTGGAAAAAATTTATGCATATAAATCAATAGAACAGAGTCCAGACATAGATCTATGCATATATAACCAATTGATATTTTTACTAAACTGTAAAGGTAATCCAAATAAGAAAGGATAGGCTTTTCAACAATATACAGAAAAAAATTTAGATATCCAAAGTTTTGACGTATGTAAAAGAATACATAATAGAATATATATGTATATATAAAATATGTTATATTACTGCATAATATGTAGTAGTTATCCACAGGGGATATGTTTCAAGACCCCCAGTGTATACATGAACTGCAGATAGTACTGAACTCTGTATATACTATGTTATATTTTTAACCATACCCACTGACCTACGATAAAGTATAATTTATAAATTATACACAGTAAGAGATTAACAATAATAACTAATAAGAGAACAATTATAACAAAATACTTCAATAAAAGTTATGTGAATATGCCTACATTCTCCCTCTCTCTTTCAAAATATATTATTATACTGTACTGCAGGTAACTGAAACCACAGAAAGTAAAACCATGGATAAGGGGGTAATACTGTATGCTTTAACCCATGTCTCACATTATATACAAAAATTAATTCAAATGGTTCATAGTTGTAAAATCTAAAACTATAAAACATAAGATAAAAATTCTTGTGACTTTGGGTTAAGCAGATCTTTTTTAGGTATGATATGCAAAGCCCGATCCTTATTTAAAAAAATGATATTAAACTTCATCAAAATTAAGAGCTTTTGGGCCGACTGTCGTGGTTTATGCTACAATCCTGGCACTTTTGGGAGGTAGAGGCAGAAGCATCACTTGAGGCCAGGAGTTCAAGACCAGCCTGGGCAACATAACAAGACCTCTGTCTCCAAAAAGTAAAACTAAACAAGAACCTCAGCCATGGTGGCACATGCCTGTAGTCCCAGCTACTTGGGAGGTGGAGGCAGGAGGATGACTTGAGCCCATGAGTTTGAGGCTGCAGCAAGCTATGATCATGCCACTGCACTCCAGACTCTGTCTCAAATAAAAAAGAAGAAGAAAGAAATTTTGCTCTTTGAAATTGTTAAGAGAATGAAAATACAAGCCTTTGAATGGCAGAAAATATCTACAAATCAGTTATCTGATGAAGAATTTGTACCCAGAATGTATAAATAATTCTCAAAATCTAAATAAAAGCAACTCAACTTTTTAAATGGGCAAAATATTTGAACAAACACCGATGGCAAATAAGCACAGGAAAATACATTCAACATCATTATTTATCAGGGAAATTCAAATTAAAGCCATAATCACACACCGATTAGAAAGAGAGAAAAAAGTATTAATGATACCAAGTGCTGGCAAGAATGCAGAGCAACTGGAACATCACTGGTGGGAATGTAAAACTGTACAGCCACACTGGAAAGCTGTTTGTCAGTTTCTTATCAAGTTGAACATACCCTTGCCATATGATTCAGCAATGCCACTTATGAATCTCTGTCCTAGAGATGTGAAAACCTATGTTCACAATAAAACCTCTACCTGAATGTTTACAACAGCTCTATTTATATTTGCCCAAAACTGGAAAAAACAAATGTCTCAAAAACAGAAAATAAATAAATTATGGTACATTTCATAAATAATGTACTATTCCAGATGTGATATCTCTATTTGAACAGATCATCTCAGCCTCTAACACATAATATGTGACTATTAATTATCAACTACATTCTCTTCAATCCCCAGCAGAATGAGGGACCAAGAAGTATTCCCATTAATTTGGGATGGACAGCAACATACATTATCAGTTTTGCCTGAGAATTACATTGACTCTTTAGCTCTCTATTATAGTATAGGCATTGATCATACAGACATTCTGTGGAACTTCACTCTGTTACACAATATTAATTATATTATTAGTCCTGGTGAGGAAAAAGTAGCAAGACATCTGGATGACCTGGACATATATGCACTAGAAGATGTAAGATAACCCCAACCAATACTTAGAGATCAGCCACATCAATAAACTTCAGTGGTTCAGTTGTCTGGAACATGTTGGATAAAGAACAAATTTATTGCAAATTTGTACTTCCCATCACAAAGAAAGAGCCAATGCTCCTGGTAGGCTTCCTTGTACTTCAGAGATAACATTTTAGGACCTGCGAATACTACTTCAATTCTTTTATTATTTTAAAGAAACAGGCTATTAGTGGGACTCAAAACAAGAAAAGACTCAGCAAAAGTTCAAGATGCAGTATAAACCTCCAGAATTCTAGTGGTCTAACTAGTAGTATACATGATGTTAAAGTTAACCTGTGAAAATAAGAGTGTTGGATGGAGTCTGTGCTGAGCAACAATAAGAAAGTCACAGCAAAGTCCCCTACAATTCTGGAGCAAGGATGTTTTCTACAGTAAAGAATTATTCACAGTTCAAAAATAAACTTTTAAAATGTACCGGGTCATAGTACAAACTAAGCACTAATATGGAATAACAAGTAAATAGGCAGACAGAGTGATGAATCAGAAGCATACCAAAAATCCACCAATTCATAATGTTGAGCAGGCAAAGCATCAATTCATCACACCACAAGAAATTGTCTTTCCAGGGTTTAGCCTGACCAGTTCAAAAGGACACATATAATTTAAATGGATTGTCCTAGACACCCATTTTACCAATTTATTTTTAACCAGTGCCCCCCTCATCTCACACCTATGACTTCATGCAAAATTTCCAACAACTGGCTGACAAATGAAGAAACAACTCAGGCCTGATTCATGGATCAATCAGTTCAATATGCTTGTGCAGACTAAAAATATTCTCCTCCCACACTGCAGTCACATTCAAAAGTGATCCTGAAATACAACATTGAAGAGAAATTTTCCCATTAGGAAGAGCTTTAAAGGGTAAAATTGATCATCAGTTTGGTGAGAAGGATAAAGTAACCTGAGGTAAAGATATATATGAACTCCTCGAATATGACAAGTGGCTTATCTGGTTATTTAAAGGCTTAGAAAAAATCAAGATTAAAAGATCAGAAACAAAGAGGATTGGAGAATAAGCAGGTGGATGGACCTAAGAGAATGGACACAAAGTGTACGGACCTTTGTGTTGCATAGCAATGATCCTCTGAGAGCTTCCATCTCAAACAACCAATTGTATAAGATGCATCCAGTGAGGGGAAGCTTGCGTCAATTCTTAGCCACCTCATGGCATAACAGATCCAAAGAAAATATATGCTAAAGTCATTAGACTCAACTTTTGGTCACTTGACTAAGAAAATGGCTTCCCAATAAAAAAGTTCCAATCTTACTAAAGATTATTGACATTAAAGAATATAAGCATTTTTATTAGGAATTCTAACATTTTACTAAAAGTATGTTATTGATTATAGCACACAAGCAGGTTTTATCATAGACCACATCTGGATAATTTTTCCTTTAACAATTCTTTCTTATCTAGACTACCATTAATAATCTCTCTTGTTCAGATAAGATATGACTCATTGCATTTCTGCACTACGATTACTCATGGAATTGTGATGTAACACAGGACTTGGAAAACTAAGGCTGGCCATGCAAATGTAGCTCATCACGTGTTTTTGTAAATAAATAGGTCTGAACATTTATTTATAGATATTCTGTGGTTGCTTTTGAGCTACAATGACAGAGTTGAGCAGTTGTAACAAAAGACTGTTTAGCCTGCAAAGCCTGAAATATGTGCTATATGACCCATTACCAAAAATGTTTGCCAACCCCTGCTGTAAAGCAGAAGTAAATTAGTGTAAACTTTATTATATATGACAATGTAAAATGTATATAAAAATAGAATAGTAGCAGAAAGGAGAAAACAAAAATATATCAGTGTAAGATTTTACACTGTACATAAAGTTTTTGATATTATTTTGAGGTAGAATGTGGTAAAGATACATATTGTGAACTTCAGAGCAACTACTAAAACTGCAGCAGAGGTGTAACTAACAAGCCAACAGCAGAAACATGAAATTACAGACAAATTAATTAATCCAAAGATGCAGTAAAGAAGAAAAAAAGAACAAAATATAAAAAGAACTGAGAGGGGGGAAATCTTTAAAAATAGCAGATTTAAATCTAACATTAATAATTACACTAAAAGTTTAAATAATCACTGCAATCAAAAAAATACACTGTCAGGTTGAATTAAAATTTCTTAAAAGAGTCAAGAATAAAGCAGCAGCATAGTGGTGTCAGCAAGACAGTGGAACAGAAGTTCTCCAACTTTATTCTCTTCTTCCACAGAAATTCAATTAGCAACCAATCATAGACGAGAATACTACTCTGAATATCTCAGAACACAAGAGGGAGGCTAAGAAAGTTGCTTGGACAACAAAACCAAGAAAAGTTACAGCTAAACAATAAATGGAACAATTTTATTTAACTGTGTCACTGCTCCACCCAGCTAGCAAAGCATTGCACGCAGAGAATTTTTCTGGACCCACAATTTCTACAGTGGGAAAAGTGAGTTAAAGGCAGACATTCAGCATCTCCATTATTCTGGGACCTATTGCAGGAGGCTCACTCTTATCTCATTCCATGAGAATCTTTGGAAGTACCGACAAAGCTAGATCACCAGAGGTCAATTAGAAACCAACAGTAGTAATGGGGCTCACAACAAAAGTGTGCAGGTCTCAGTGTTTGCCTTATATCCTGGCCAGTGGAAACACCATACCAAGGAAATTAGCCAACAATGTTACACGGTAAGAAACATAGACTACAGGTCTTCCAGGCTCAAAATCTTGGCCAGCTTCTCTGAGCAACCTAGGTGCTCTTATTGAGTCTTTCCTATGTTCATTCCAGTCAGCCACTGCTCCAGCCATGGAAAATCAAAGGATGCTTGCTCAGTCAGCACCAGCTGCAACAGTCCTGGACTTAGAGACTACACCAGATGATCTGCTCAGAATTTCTGAGCAGGCTTACCATTGAGAGACATTTCTAGGCAAAACCCAATTGCCAAAACTGGAATAAACTAATTCTTCAATAGCAAACATCAACAAACAACCACAAGGAGCAAGAAAAAGCAGGGAAACTTAATGTCACCAAACGGAAAAAAATAAGGTACCAGTAGTTACCGACCCTGAAATTGCAAAGATGAGTAAAATTCCTGACAAACAATTCAAAATAGCTGTTTTTTTAAAAGCTTAGCAAACATCAAAAAATACCAAGAAACAATTCAGAAATTTATTGAGAAATTCAACAGAAAGAATAATAATTTTAAACATGTTAGAGCTCAAAAATACAATGAACAAAATGAAAAAAAATGCAACAGAGATCACCAATAACAAATTTGATCAAGGAAAAAAAAGTAAATGTGAACTGGAAGACAAATTATTTAGAAATATATAGGCAGAGGCTGGGTGCAGTGGCTCATGTCTGTAATCCAAGTATTTTGGGAGGCTGAGGCAAGTGGGTCACTGGAGGTCAGATGTTCGAGACCAGCCTGGCCAACATGGTGAAATTCCATCTCTAATAAAAATTCAAAAATTAGCCGGGCATGGTGGGGCTGGTGCCTGTAGTCCCAGCTACTCAGGAGGCTGAGGCAAGAGAATTGCTTGAACCCAGGAGGCAGAGGTGGCAGTCAGCCGAGATCATGCCACTACATTCCAGCCTGGGTGACAAGAGTGAGACTCTATCTCAAAAAATAAATAAAATAAGATAATATATCTTATTTTAATATATATATATATATATATATTGGCCTGGGATATTATATTATTTATAATATATTATATATTGTACATATATAATATACATTGTATATAATATATATACTGTATATTATATATATAGTATATAATATATATATTGGCCTGGGATACATATATATAGATAGATAGATATCTGGTGAGATATATATAGATATATATGCCTGGTGAGAACATGGATTCAGAATTCTCAACAAAAGACTGGAAAACCAGAATTTTCTGTTGACTATAAGGTACGCACAATGTTAGAAACTCAAGAAAACTCTGCCCAGCAAGATTCGACTTAAAACTCTGCCCCTTAGGGAGTCACATGGAATATAGCCCCATTGGTTGAACCCAGAAGACATACCACCAAGCTGGCTGAGCAGCCTTGTCTCTATGTCTCGGGCCTGAGAAACAGCCCTGCAGGCCACCCGGGCAGACACATACTTTTGGTTGGTCGAGCAGCTATGTGCTTGCCTCCCAGGCCTAAGAAGCGGTCCCACAGGCTGCTCCTGACATGTATCCACCCATGCTGGCTGAAGAACCTGTACCTGTGCTCTTAGCCAGAGTAACAGCCCCATGGTTCCAAGGCTGCAAGCCAGATCTCAAGTTGGCTGACCCACTGTATGCACACATCAAGCATGAATAAGCGAGAAAACATATCACCGACAAAGAAAAACAATAATTCTCCAGTAAGAGATCCCAATCATAAGGAAATATCTGAAATGCCAGAAAAAGAATAAAAAATAAGTCTAAGAAAATTCAGTGAGATATTAGAGAATACATAGAGATAAATGAAATCAGGAAAATAACTCATGAATTAGTGATTCAACAGAGGGATAGATATCATTTTTAAAAGACGAACAGAAATCCTAAAGCTAAAAAATTCAATATTTAAAATAAAAAAAGATCTATTGAGAGATTCAACAACAGATTAGACCAAGCAAAAGAAAGAATTTCTGAACTTGAAGATTGGTCTTTTGAAATAACACATGCAGACAAAAAAAAAAAAAAATTAAAAAGAATGAAGAAGGTTTACAGACTTTATGAGACATTAGTAAGCAAACAGACATTTGTGTTATGGGCATTCCAGAAGCAGAAGAGAAGGAAAAAGTTAAGGAAAACATATTTAATAAAATAACAGCAGAAAATTTGAAGTCACTAAATTTTATTAGAAAATGTAGATTTCTGAACATACAATATTTTAGGGGATAAATAAAGACCTTATATGATGATAAAGGGATTAATTCAACAAAAAAAATGACAAATTTAACTGTGTATGCACACACATTTTAAAATGTATACACATTTTTTAGGGGGCTGTAAAACTGAAAGAATAGAAAAATCAACAAGAAAACACCAATACTCCTCTAGATAACATAAACAGATAGATAATTAATAGGATACAGAAGACCGGAACAACATTAGAACTTTGATTTAATTAAGTTTCAAGTGCACATGGAACTCTTATTTTATTTTCAAGGGCACATGGAACTCTACTAAATGCACATGGAGCTCTACTAAAGTAGAATATATTGTGGACTATGAAACAAGTCTCAACACATTTAATAGAATTTAAAACATACAAAATATATTCTCTAAATTCACAAAAATAAAGATAAATAAAAGTATACCATTAAATATTCACAAATATTTGGAAATTAAATAGCATTTTGAAATACTCCACAAAAACACAAGAAAAAGAAAATATTTTTAAATACATGGAAATGAAAATACAATGTATCAATATTTGTGTGATGAATTTAAGCCAATGTTTAGGGAAAGTTTTATAGTGTTAAATGATTTTATAAGAAAATACAAATTTCAAATCAATAAAATATCTCCCTATAAAAACAATAAAATAAGAACAAATTAAATTCAACATAGGTGGAAGGGAACACTATCAGCATGATCAGAAATCAATTAAGTAGAATAGATAAAACAAAATGAAAAAATGAACCAAAAAACCCAATCTTTGAATAAATTGATACAATTGATAAAGATCTAGCCACTCTTAAGATGAAGAGGAAAATAGAGAGAGAGAAAACAAATGACCAATAGTAGCAATGAAGATGAGACATAAATACAGGTAAATTTGATTATGTAGAAGAAATGGAATCCTTGAAAGATACAAACTAAAGACCACATGCATCATGATTCCATTATATTACATTCTGGAAAAGAAAAGTATAGGAACATAATTATAGCAGTTGCCAGGCCTTTACATTTTGAGAAAATAATTAACAACAAAGTTAATCCGTTTGGAGTGATGAAAATATTCTACATCTAGACTTTGGTTGTGGTTTATATGAGAGTATAGATAAAATTACAGTACCTCTGAAGATGGTAACTTAAATTTAAAAAACAAAGAAGGCCAGGCGCAGTGTCTCATGCCTATAATTCCAGCACTTTGGAAGGCCAAGGCATGTAGATCATGAGGAGTTTGAGACCAGCCTAGCCCAGATGATGAAACACCGTCTCTACTAAAAATACAAAAATAAGCTGGGTGGAGTGGTGGGCATCTGTAATTCCGGCTACTTGGGAGGCTGAGGCAGGAGAATCACTTGAACCCAGGAGGTGGAAATTGTAGTGAGCTGAGATCGCACCACTGCACTCTAGCCTGGCCACAGAGCAAGATTCTATCTCAAAAAAAAAAAAATTGTCATGTATAGATGTGATATTTGGTACTGTGGAAACCATCCTGCCATCCTAATGGAAACACGTTTGAGAAATGTAGTTACATCCAAAGACAAGAGAGTTAAATGGGAGGAAGGGTATAGTACTTGATGATAGTTTAGATACAATTATTTAGCCAACCCTGGAGCTGGCTGGAGTTACTCTTTCCAAGGACTCTTTAATATATGCCATAATAAATTTCCCTAATTCAAAAATATGTATATAATCAAACTTACAATGCATATATTAAAATACTGTTTATACAGGAATGATTTTACCATCAAAATTTGAATGAAGAACAAGTACATGTAGCCAAGAATACATAAATAAAAACGATTGTGTGGTAACCATGTATTTTTGCTTTTTCTGTCAATACTCATTTTAATTTCTAAGAAGATAAATTTCAAATAACCAAAGATTATTTATTGATTATTTCAGCTTAGAATTAGTCCAACTTAAAATTACTATGAATTTTGGAATTACATTTTAAGTTGAAATAATATCACAATAAAGCCATGTGGATGTTATAAATTTATTAGATAAAACACTCTTAAGATTTTTACTCTGATGGTTCAAGTGAAATTATATTGTAAGTTAATGTAATCAGCAGCATTGCCCAAAGTTTAAACAAAGACAAAATCTGAAATTTATTTGTAAATTTATATATATATATATATATATATATATATATGTTTGTAGGAGATTTGTTATAAGGCATTGGCTCACATGATTATGGAGGCTGAGAGGTCTCATGATTCTACTGTCTAAAAGCTGGAGACCCAGGAAAACTAGTGTAATAGTTCTGAGAACCAGAGGGCTCATGATGTTAGTCTCTGTGTAGAGCAGGAAAAGACTTACGGATATTTCAGGTGAAGCAGTCAGGGACAGATACCAATTTCCCCTTGCCTTTGCCTATTGTTCTAGTCAGGCCACCAACAGATTGAATGTGCATGTGTGTGTGGATTGTGTGTGTGCATGTATGTGTTTCTTTATGGAAAACAGTTATAGATATAGATATGTCCTATTGGTTCTGATTTCCTAGGGAATCCCAACTAACACAAATACTAATAATAAATGTAGAACAAATGATGGAACTAGAAAATCAGAAATAAATAGCTAACATAGCATTAACTCCACCCAGAAACAACTTTATCAGATAGTCTACAAAAATAGCTATCAAGTTCTTTTTTCCTGTACACAATACTATTTCTCACATCAAGTCATGAATTAAATATAACTTGTTTTAGAGATAGAATACACTGGAAGTAATGTTCTGGTACTTTCAAGTCTAGATGATAAAAAGTCTTGCAGGTTCCACCTAGGTCTCCTGGAATGGACACTCGTAACTCCCTTCCTTTCTCTCTTCTTCTGTCTCAGAATTTGTCATCATGATACAATAAGCTTAAATTATATGGAGAGGCTATGATTGGAGACCTTTGACAGTCCCACCTGAGGTTCCAGCCGACAATCAGACTCAACTTTATATCTATATATGTCAGTGAGCACCTTGTACATCCAGCCAAGACAAGCCTTCTGAGGACTTCAGGCCAACTGTTATTTGACTTCAGTATTATGAGAGGCCAAAAAGGAATGATTTAACTGAGCCCACTCAACCCAATAGACTGTGAAAGATAAAATAGTTATCTTAAGCCATTATATTTTTTAGTGTTCTTTTTTAGCTGTTGCATGTCAGTTAATAATCAAAAAATTTAATTCATGGCAGTTTAATGATGTATAGAATAGTGGTATAGCCATTAAATGCCTTCCCATAAAATATTAATTATTTAAAAGATAAAAAGAGTGACATTATAGTGGAGGAACCTAGCAACCACTGCTTAGTAAAGTGGTCAAAGTTAGCATCATCAGTAATGGGACAAGTTTAAACCATGCATCACCTGATAGGATGCAACAAGAAGAACACAGTACCACTCTAAGATATATCTATCAAAAATGCGTAACCTGAATCCAATTATATTGAAAAATCAGACAAACCTAAATTTAGAGACATTCTATTAAATAATTTGCATAAAATTTTCAAAATGTAGAAGTTATGAAAGTCTAGGGAAGACTGAGAAACTGTTTGAGTTTGAAGAAGATTAAAAAATAACATGACACCAGCAATGAACACATTGAATTGGAAATTAGAAATGCAATATCATTTATATTAGCACCAAAAAATGAAATACTTTGGTAAATCCAAGAAAGTTTGTTCAATATCTATATAAAGAGAAACTATGAAGCTCTGATGAAAGAAATCAAAGAAGAACTAAATAAATGTAGCGATGTTTCATGTTTATGTATAGAAGCATCAATATTGTCAAGATGCCAGTTCTCAAAATCATCTATACATTAAATGCAATCTTAATTGAAATCCCAGAAAAGAATTTTGTGAATATCAACAAAGTGATTCTAACATTTATATGGAGAGATAAAGGCTCCAGAAGAGCCAACACAATATAGAAAAAAAAAAAAGCTGGAGGATTAACACTATCTAACTTCCAGACTTACTATACAGTTAAAGTGATCAAGACAGTATGGTATTGGCAAAAAAGAAGCACACAGATCAAGAGAATAGAATAGAAAACCCAAATAGGCCCATATAAATACAGTCAACTGATCTTTGACAAAGAAGCAAAGATAATGCAATGAAAATGAAAGAGTTTCAACAAATGGTATGAGCACAAACTGGACATTCACATGTCAAAAAACATTAATCTAAACACAGACATTATACTCTTTACAAAATTAACTCCAAAAGGATCACAGACCTAAATTAGAAAATGCAAAATGATAAAACCCTAGAAGAAAACATAGAAGAATATTCAGATGACTTTGGGTGTGGTGAAGACTTTTTAGATACAAAATCAAGAGTGTGGCTTCATGAAGGAAATAATAAATAAACTGGACCTTATTAAAACTGAAAGAATATGTTGTGCAGAAAACAGTGCCAGCAGAGTGAAAAGACAAGCCACAGACTTGGAGAAAATATTTGCAAAAGATTTATTTGATAAAGGGCTGTTACCCAAAGCTCAATAGTAAGAAAACAAAAAACTAATTTAAAAAAAAATAGGCAAAAGATCTGAACAGACACTTCACCAAAGAAGATACAGGTGGAAATTCATCACATAAAATGATAAATTATGAGGGAATTGCAACTTAAAACACCAGGGAGATACCACTACACACCTATTAGAATGGTGAAAATTCAAAATACCGACAACACAAATGTTGGTGAGAACAAGGAGCAACAGGAATTCTCATTTGTTCCTGGTGGGAATGTGAAATCATACAGCCACTTTGGAAGACACATTGGCAGTTTCTCACAAAACTAAACGTACTTTCACCATATGATTCAGCAACTGCACTTCTTTGTGTCTATCCAAATGAGTTGGAAATGCATGCATACACAAAATACACAGATTACAGTATCTTCATTCATAATTGACAAAACTAGGAGGCAACCAAGAGAATCAATACATAAACTATAGTGCATGCAGACAATGAAATATTATTCAACACTAAAAATAAATGAGCTATCAAACCATGAAAAGACAGGGAGGATATGTAAATATATATTACTAAGGAGGAAAAAGCCACTCTGAAATGGTTACATACTATGTAATTCAAACTAAGTAACTTTCTGGACAACCCCAAAACTGTGGAGACAGTAAAAAGATCAGTGGTTGCTAGGGGTTAAGTGGGAGAGAAGGCGGTGGAGAACAGATTTTGGAGGGTAGTGAAGCTATTCTGTATGATATTACAAGGGTGGATACATGTCATTACACATTTGTCAAATATAATAGATTTCACAACACCGAGAGTAAACTGTAAGGTGAACTATGGACTTTGAGTGATAATGATGTGTTAATGCAGGTTTATCAATTATAACAAATGCACCATTTTGTTGCAGGATCTCAACAGTTGTAGTGTGGGAGATTACTGGGGGAGGATGAAGGTATTTGGGAATTCTGTACATTATGTTCAGTTTTGTTGTGAAGCTAAAACTACTTTAAAAACTAAACTATTTAATTTTTCAACAGAAAGCTAAATGAAACATAGGATCTGTCATTGAATCTTTTGTTACTGACATTGGCAAAAAGAATTGGGAGTACAAATTAAATGATAGTAATGTATCAATTTTTTTTAAAATTTTGATTACTGTATTGGTAGGAGAATGTCTTTGTAAGGATTACAGAATGAAGTATTTGGGAATGATGGGGCATCGTATTGTTAACTCACTTTAAGTGGTTTAGATAAAACGTCATTATCCTGGTCTTGCAATTTTTCTATACACTCAGACTTATTTAAGAATAAAACTTTTAGCATTTTAAAAAGTAGAAAATGAAATATTCCTTAAGGCAACACTCTAGCCTAGTTTAATATCATATAGACATCAGATAAAATATAAGAAAGAGACAACACAGCGAGAAATTTTACAAAAATTTTAAAACTTTAGCCAGGCATGGTGCATGCTCCTGTAGTCCCAGCTACTTGGGAGGCTGAGGTGGGGTGATCACTTGAGCCAGGGAGGTCAAAGCTGTAGTGAGATATGATCATGCAAGTGCTCTCCAGCCTGGGCAACACAGTGAGATCCTGTCTCAAAAAAAAAAAAAAAAAAAAAAAAAGTTGGAGGTGGGTCATGTAACCTGGAAAATTGTCTCCGACAAAAAGGTTATTTTTTCTTTAAATAATTCAAATAAAAATATTGTTAATGATCTAGTGTTTAGGTTAATATGATGCATTATTGTTTGTTTTGTTGTTATGATTAATAATTTGACTATATATTACATATATTCTTTTGTATGTATCAGATATTACATTGAAAAAAAATCTTGGATATGTCCTCCTAAAATACACACTGCATTATATAAACATAAAAATAAAGAATCTCGAACAAAATTAATTGGCAGCACCCTCCATTAAAACACGATTAATGGTTTTAACTTTTAAAACCACTTCAAGTTTCCCTAGTTTTTTGTTCAGGTTGCTCAGTTTAGAGCTTATGAAGTTACAGATTTTTCAAAAAGGGAAAACAAATATATTAGCTGAAGAGTTTTTACTATAAAAGAAAAATAACTAATTACCAGTGGCATCTGAAAAATGAACAAAAAATACTCGGAAAACAAATGGTATCAGTGTTTAATAGCCAACATGAAATTTAAGTATATGCACAATGTAGGAACAAAAGAAGAGCAGCAATTTTGTAAAATAATTTGATATTTCCCAAAAAACAAGAAGGATTTATCAACCAAAATATGACTTTTTTGAATTGCCACGTGTTTATTTTATCAGTAGTACTGATTTAAATCATTAGAATGTGGATAATAAGAACAAATCAGTCTGTTAACTGTTGTGTCTTCAGTGCCTAGAAGAGTACCTGAGCAAATATTCAAAAACAGTTTTGATTGAATGAATAAATGTATCACATCTGGGGATGAGGCCCCATAATCTCCTTACTACTAAGGGTACCTAGATAATCACAATCCAGGCCTGGCCACCAAAATATACTAAACTCCACTTCAAACCTCAATTAAAAATAAAAACTAAAACTAAAACAGTCCTCTTTTTTATTTACAAAATTAACAGTCATGTGGATGAAAAATAATGCCACTTTTCATATAGTATTTTTTTTCATATACTATTCAATAGTATTTCCATCTTTGTGATTTTACAAGTTATGCATTAGGGCTTACACATACAGGAACCAGAACTATGTGAAGTTGATACATTCATTCCTGCCATGGATCAAGCATAGCATGACTGTCTTTAAAGAAAAGAAATTAAGTTACAAGGTGCTAAAGCAGTAAGGAATTGTGGGAAGCATGGAGAAGGACAAAGAGGCAGGAGATTTTTAATCATAGGCTTTAATTTAAATCAGAAATTTCTGCTGAGAATTCCTTTGATAATTGCTTTTAATTTCTCTATCATTTGTCTTTTATGTTTTTAGCTATGTTCATTATGGGTAAGATTTTGAATTTAAAATAATTGTGCATACTGAATTCTCTATTGCTTCAATTTTCATTTCATTACATTCCTTTAATATTACAATGAACAATGTATTCTGATGCATCCAGTTATTAAGGAACATTTGACTAGTCAAATAGAACTTTAGAAACGTTAGGTTCTATTATTTTTGTATTCTACTTTAATGCATTCTTATAGCTTTTTATTGTTTTTATTATACTACTTTTCAGATCTAATTAATTCTGCCAGCACAATAGCTTGTTAAAATGCTTTGAGACAGTAAACAGTAGAGATGTATGCTGTATATATATATACACACACAAATAGTTTGATTTTTTAAAGTAAAGTGATTGGATGTTAATTGCTTGAAACAGGTAAATTCATTCAAAATAGTTAAGTCTTCTGTGTGCATTAAAAAACTACAAAATCAAAATAAGAATGTTGGAAGCTCCATATGATGCTACTCCCTTCCTAAAAATATTCAACAAGAAGCAGTGTATTTCATATTATACCCAGAATTATTGTAATCCAATTTCTAGTAAAAAAAAAAAAAAAAAAAAATCAAGCCTGGTGGTGTCTCGCACCTGTAATCCCAGTGCTTTTGGAGGCCAAGATGAAAAAATTGCTTGAGGCCAGGAGTTCAAGACTAACCTGGGCAATAGAGTGAGACCCTGTCTCTACAGATTTTTTTTTTTTTAATAGCAATGCATAGTGGTATGCACCTGTTGTCCCAGACACTTGGGAGGTTAAGAGAGAGGATTGCTTGAGCCCAGGAATTTGAGACTGCAGTGAGTTATGGTCATGCTGCTGCACTCCAGACTGGGTGATAGACCAAGACTTCATCTAAAAGAAAATAAAAAAACAATGGAAAATCATATTTAATTTCTAGATACTTTATTAATATTGGTTATCTACTTCATTAGGATATAAGTTCAGCCTGAATTTAAGATGGCTTATACAAGGTAGACATAATTATCTAGGCTGATACATTAGATCTTCTGTTTAAAAATGACCAGGTATCTAGGCTCCTTATTGTTGTTTCTACCACCCCTAAAGTATCACACCTTTCCTCTGAAAGCATTTGCTGGAAGTTGTGCACATCACTTTCCTTTATATTCCCATGAACAGACCTTGATCATACGGCTGCACCTAGCTGCAAGGGAGGCTGCCAAGCAGTCTGTATGCAGAACATCCGTGGCCCAAATAAAGACTGTGAGAATAAGGAGCAATATCTGCCATAAGAAATGAATACAATAAAAACTCACAAATGTATACAATTATATTCCATTTAAAAGTCAATTTCACAGCTATATAATTAAGAATATAGAGCCTCTATGTTAAGAGGTCATAACTGAATTCCAAAAGGGAAGTAATAAACAGAGAACATTTGATTTTTTTCAATATGGCTTTGAATATTTTACAAAGTAATACAAGTCCAGTGGAGCCAAACTTTACTAGAACATGCTACACACAAAATTTATCATTAAAAGACAGTGGTTTCCTTTACTCACACTATTTCCTGTGTTGGAAATTGATGGTGATCCAGTATTCTTTCTTCCTTTTTGCTCTCCCTTTCCTAAATAATGCCAACTTAATTCACTTACACACATGAAAAGCCACCCCTCCCCACCACACACACACACACTGGACAAACACAAAGCCATCTCACATCACAAAGAAATCAGCCTTTGTATAAACTTTTGTTGCAGGCAGCAGAGTAGAGAGGCTGAAAGAACTGGAATACTGGAATGCTTGATGACAAAGCTAAGCTGCTAAAGCAACTCACCTTGATGCCATCCCTGGAAGATAATACATTTTCAGTCGCTTGCTTCACAAAGCATTCTAACTGATAGGTACACATTCTAGATAACTTTTCTCATTATTTCCAGAAACCCTGACCAATACCACTTCTAGAGTTCAGATAAGCTATATTTACAACACTGAAATGCAAACTTTTCAAAAAAAATTATCAAAAGTTCACAAAAAAAATCCCATAAACATTTTGAATGAGTTTGAATAAGACTAACATGATACAACTTAAGTTTAAGGTTAAGCAAATCAAAATATTTTAATTTTAAAAATATTGGTTTCATTAGGAACTCACTGAAACCTGTGTAATTCATCATCTAATAACGTATCAATGTGACTCTTTAAAGTTCAACTGAGTACAAAATCAATAGCAGATGCTTGTTTTTCCAGCCCTAGGGAACTGTTTTCCTGCTAACATGTGTCTACTAACATATTTTTAAGACTTTTTTTCTTTTTGCAGCAGCAGCAGTAGCAGTGGGCTTATCTTTTCCATAAGAGGAAACCTGAAAGCTTATCTATTCTCACCAGGGCAGAAGTACTGCATTTTTCAAATGGAACTTCAAATGTTCTCAATTTGCAACAGAAATTATCCTTAAAAGGTCTTGGAATAGATAGATTCTGTTGCAAATAAGCAGTTATTTCCCTTACTGAAAAAAGAAACTATTGTATACTATTTGACTGATTTTTCCTCAACTTTCTTCCTTTTATTTCATTATTATTCTTGATTTGTTTATAATTTATATTTCATATCACAAGACATATAAAAATTGTCAGTGTTAAGTTTTAAAAGCAGTAAAAGGTGTAGATGTTTTAAACCTCTGAATAAAAAATGAAGTAATATTAATGTGATTCAATATCAATTGTTTGAGTAAAACTGATGATCCAATCATTTCTAAATGAAATATATTTTGGGTTAAAATAATTCCAGCAGACCTAAATAAGGCCTCCTAAAGGAATGTGTAGAGACATGTATTGGCTACTTATAATTTCATGGAGTACATACAGAGTGTTTCTCAACTCATGACAATTCATCAGAAATGGGCTCCCTGCATATTAAATATTAAATGCAAAAAAAGCACTGATACATTATATTTAATAGCACAATGGCTAACAAATCGTATAAATGATTAAAACAAAATTAAATGTTGATATTACAGCTTGTCATTTCACAAAGCATAGAGAAACAGAAATTGCAGTTGATAAATGAGGAAATTATGCTCCTTGTTTGAATATATGGAAAAGTTAATTTTTTCTTTACTAAACTTGTAGATAAATAAGGATTATTAATACATTTCAAATACATAAATAGTGTTTTTCAAAATCATCACAATAAGATATCAGTAATAAGCAGCTGGTTAAAAGCATAAAACCAGAATGCCAGGGTTCAAACCTTGGCTCTACCACTTATTAACCGTGTGCCCTTAGCCAAATTAATGAACTTCTCTAGACCTCAGTTTCCTCACCTGCCAGATGGGAATAATGAGAATAACAGTAGCTAGTTCATGGGGCCATTACAAGAATTAAAAAGTAAATATAGGTAAGTATGTAGAACACTCTATGTGCTCAAAAAATTATTAGTAACTTCATATGCATAAAATTTTTAAATTCACTCTGTCTATATAATAATGGTTAATTAAAAGCGTACTTCCATGTTTTTTATTCAACTTGTAACAGTCATCCAAATATATAATGATAAATAATTCTTTTAGAATGACTGTTAAGAGTAAAATTTAAAACTTCAGTCTGTATTGTTACCTGTCTAAATGTTTATTTCTCCAGCTATATATTTTTAAATAATAATTACACTGGTGATATTCATAAAGCATAAATGCAGTTAAACTAGGTGAAAATCTTTTTTAATACATCATTACAGTTAATATATGTAAACCACCTAGTTGGCACGTCATGAAAAAATGTTTACTATTTTCAACCAGTATATGGGGTGTCTTTTTTCTCTTAATTCAGATGGATTTTTGGCAACTATTTATCTTTGACTTAAGTAAAGAAAGAATTTATTTGCATTTGTGACTTAATTACATTTATTCTGCTCCCAAAATTATAAGTGTTAAGTTGCCATAGTCTGTCCATACAGGATATTTTGCTACCCATTTGGAAGTCAAATATTTTTTCATAATCAACAATCATTTACTACATGCCAGTCAGATTTAGGACATCTCTTAGGCTCCAATCAAATTATCCGAATATCTTAGAACTGAAAGACCTCAGAATGTGTTGGACAACTCTCTTCTTTCATAGGTGATGAAATTGATGTCCACAAAATAACTTATGCAGAGAAGAGCCAAGATTGCTGACTTTAGTCAGGCAGATAATTCAGATTTTGGGCAGATACTTGGAGTTTTCAGGGTCCCTGTCCTCAAGTTATGGCCAAGTTACTAGAAAATTGGCTTCTCTGTAGAAAAGTTAATAGATTTGATTTTAAAGGCATTGTTATGCCCTTTTATAAAGTTGTATTGAAACCTGGAGAAGTTCCCGTCTTTAATTCCACTAAAGATACAGCACTATTAATAGACAAAAAAAAAAAAAAAAAAAAAAAAAGATATCCATAGCCCTATCTAAAGTTTGTGATAGAATGATTATTTTATCCTGATTAAAAAAAATTGCTCTCCTTTGGTCAATCTGCCCCAGCTATTATCTGAGAACATCTAATCAAAAAGTGCTGGGCGACATGTTCTAACAAGAAAAGATGCAGTTGTGAGTTATTACGTGTTGGTTGACCCTTTATTTACAGTAGGAAAAAAAAAACTGCAAGAAGATATGCTTTGCCACAGATATTCTTGCATTCAGGCATATTTCTTGGGAGACTGGCAATTTTAAACTTTTAATCAATAAGAATATTTGTATAATCTAGCTTCATTTTATTTTATAGTCAATGACAATTAGAGAACAATCTTTTCATAAGAGGAAAGAAAAGGCTTATTATTCTACCTAGTGAATATTATCTGTGTAGATGTCAAACTCTAGAATTCCACAGGAAATTTTACTTATTTTTTCAATTTCTTTTTTAATTAAAATTTCTGATTAATTGCCTTAATCTCAAATTATCTTTTATGATATAATTTTAACCACAGAATAAGCAGGAATTTAGGAGCACTTAAAATGAAAAGAATTTCCATGCCTCCTTGACTCCAATTTGACCAAAAAAAATTTTTTTTGCTATTTCTTAAGATCTATATATGTATCACTCTAATTATTAAAAATAACCTGCACCCTTAAACACAAATTTGGCAAAATATTTATATTCAAATAATCTTAATATGAACACAAGTATTTTGTTATTCTCCCTACTTTTGCCACACCAGAAAGACAGTATACCTATCATTCCCATCTCTCACAGAACATTTTAAAGATTAAGCTCTCTGGTGCAAAAAAAAAAAAGGGTAAACAATATATTTGGTGGTAATTATTCAGATTCTAGTTTTAATGAGTATTAATGTCAAATGTGAAAAAAAAAAAACAGGAGAAAGGTGGAGTTTAAGATAGTATGTGGAGTTCATTCCTCTGAACATGAAATAAGAGAGGTCTAGAGGGGACCTAGAGCGGTATGAAACTTGTTGCTTATTCTTGGCAGAATTTCTGAAGGAAAGACTAGGAGACTGAAGAGAAGAATGGCTGTGTGGTCCAACTGAGAAGGTTGAACTAAAGGCACAGATCAGCCAAACTGAGTTGATTACCATTGTTGTTTGGTCTAAGAATGACACAGAAGAACAATAAGCTGATAAACCTGAAGAGGAGCTATTCTCAGTCACATTCAGTATTGATAGATGATTAATGGCTTGAAATTCTCCTACCTCCAAACCATGGCACAATCCTCACTGAAGTTTGGCAAGAAATTTTGTTTCATCGTCCACTGGGTGTTCAGGCTGTGCTGCAGGATAGAATATCATGAGTGCAGCCAATGCTAAAAGGCAGATAAATGCCACCCAGGGGAAAAAAGAAAGAAAAAAGAAAAAAAAAAAAAAGACAGTGTATGATTCAAGGTCATTGAGAACAGACAACACACATTCCAGGCTCAAGAAGTGCAGCATCTATTCACAGTAAGAGAGGAAAAGTGCATTAAATCCATCCCCTTGTAATGCATCTGTCTTTCACAGCTAGCAGACAGGCCGCAGCCCTTGTGGGCAGTGTGGCTTCATATACTCCACTTGGTGCTGCAGTGAAAGGACCGTGACCTCCCTTCTATGGTATCTGGAAAAAAATTGTGGGGAGAGGACATATCTGAGGACTATTCAGACACACACTTAAGCAGAACAAAGAAGTATACATTGAGTCTGAAACAGCAAAAGATATTACCACATAAGGCCATAAGCCCAGTTCAGCCTGTATGGGTACCCTCACCTATGGGTAAGGAAGGGTTCCATGCCCATTTTTATGTGGCCCAGTGGGAGTGAAAAGACTGCACACAAGAGATTGTCTTTCCCCATAAGCTTCAAAAAGCATAGCTGGATTGTGACATCATCAATTTAGCTCTTCTTTTAAATAAATGTGATGTCTCCTGCTGAAGTTAAAACCTAAACACACATTCAGAGATAGCTGAAACCAATAACGAAATAGTTTCCCTATCCAGTGTTTTTATTCTAGTATTTGCTTTTACTCCTTCTTCTTTACAGTTTTCCCAATTAAAATTTAAAATCCATTCTATTTTCCTAAATATCTTTAACCGTATATCCAGAGTCTGTTCAACATGCATGACTAACCTTTATTTAAATGTGATGACCATCTACCTCTATTTTACTTCTTTCACAAACTTCTTGACATCCTCACTGCTTCTACTTCTGCTACTTTTTACAGTCACTTCTACTTCTCACTACTTCTCCTTGACATCCTGAAATCTTCTTCAGTTGATGTCAATGAAATCTAATATCTCAAAACGGATGTATTTGTACAAAAAGGCCACTGATTATATATGCCCACATAACCTAATAATGTTTTGCTTATTATCAGTGACTCTTTATAGCTATCTTTTTCTCATTTCTCCTTTGTCATCCTGTTTCTTCTAACCTATTGATTTTCCAAATTTGTGTACGCACACACACAGCTACATACCTAAACACAAAAACACACACAGCTGTGTACCTAGACATACATATAAACACACATCAAACCAGTTTGTCCATTTTGATATAGTGATTTGCTGCAACTATTTTTATAGAAAAAATACTCAAGACCAACTGTGAATTATACGAGTGTCTCTAAACTTATAACACAATTTTATAGCCAGTCTACGCTAATTGCTTGATTGAATGCAGAAAATAAATAGTTAAAATGCTGGTAGTTTAAAAATAGTTTTTGCTACTTTATTCTAAGCTATAATGATTATTTGGAGAGCCTACCTATATTGCTGGCAGTTACTTGTTATCAATAATTAATCCCCTTTGGGCTATAAGGGATTAACCACTTCTTAACTTCCTCTTAATCATTTATCTTGAACTATTTTGCTCTACATTTCCTTCAGGAAAAAAAAGTTCTCTTTCTAGCACAGAGTAATATTGATCATGTAAGAATAGAAAATCTTCTCATTAAACCCCTGAAGCTCATTAGAGAAGTTTAAGTTATTCTAACAGTTCTCTGATATTGTTGCATCCATGTAACAAAGAGCATTGACTTCTCTGCCAGTTAATTGTCTTGTATGAGCTGATCTAAATACTGAAGTACATGTTCTATGCTGTGTAGAAGATACAGTTTTAGCTATTTTTATTAAAGCAATTAAATAAAAATTTATCTGCCAGAATGCTATTCTTCCCTTAGTGCTATTACATTAGCACATGCTTATAAGCATGTTACAGATATGGTTTGTTTTAATATAACTGATGTGTTTCTGAAAAGTTAGGTAATGGAACTCATCTAAGGTACGGAGATTTCAGACTAAAGGAAATCTATGCAAAATACTTTGTTAACTAAAGCATTCTGAGGTAAACAGCTATCCTGTAATGTATGTTTTCTTGTAAAGTCATTGTGACAGCACAAAAATAATAATATTCAGAGAGAGGGATGGGGGCGGAAAAAAAAGAAAAAAAAATAATAATATTCTATAAAGCTGAAAGAACATAAGCAAGACAAAACTAGAATGTAAGAAAGGAAAGGAAGAAAGCAAAAAGGTAGAAGAAATAGGACACACAGACTTGGCAATGTAAGGATGGGGACAGGGGAAAGAGAGAAACTCACCTTCAGAAAGCAAGCTTGCCTAAAACTAGTTGGCAAGGAATTTTGGAAATCATCTGAAGCAATGGTGAGCAATGAAGGAAGCCATTTAAGAAAGGGAAAAAAGACTCCTATATTGTCTACACAGTAAAATGTTTACAAATGAAAGATTTCCTCTCTCATGTAGTCTCTGAAATAGAAAAGGTATTCATGAAGCTAAGTATCAATTTTAAAGTTGTAGGTCTCTCAAACTAAATAGTATAACAAATGTTATGCATTTTTTAAGTTCCATGGGAATTGCTGGATTAAACAAGCTAAACAAGTATCATTTTCCACAAGCCTTTACTTTTCAGAGTTTAAGTATGTTAGCATATATGGTGAAACTTCAACAGAAAGATAAAACATTTCCTAAATGTAAACCACATAAATTTTTGCTAAAATTGTTTCTATGTATTAAAGATCAGAACACCAAAAATTACAAATAAAAATTTTACTAAAATATAAATTTAAATGATATGAAGCAAAATGACATTAGGATAGTGGAAATAATTCAATACAAGAACCTGATTAAATTTAATTTAAAGTATTAAGATTTGGGGTACTTGTGGGACTGGACATAAATGGCTAGTGTAGAATAAAACATCCTTCTTGACAATGCTATGGAGAGAAGACAAAAGGTGCTATGTGCCAACTAGAAAAAGCAGTGGGCTTGATTACTCCACAGGGTTTCAAAGTATTAAGAAACATGCAAACAAGTTAAATCTAGAAGGCTGTTAGATATATTCAAATTAAAATTTATGGGAATACTCTTTTCACAAGTTTCATTAAGCTAGAGCATGAAAAATAATAGATAGAAAAGGCTTAAATCCCAAGATGAGCCAAACTTTTGTAGTTTGCTTAGTATATCCCAAATATCAGGCACGTTATAAAACTTTCTGCGCTATTTATAGGTATTGTCACTTCATAAAACACAGTTCAGTATCATGATACATAAGCTACATTATGAAAGCCTTAAACTTTTCGATTACCACCTGTAGACCAGATCCTATTTTAATGAACATGCCCATGTGATTTGTGATAAGCCAGATTTCTTGTTGAAAACCTAGGTCTTGACTTAAATAATGGATAGTGAACAAAAATAAAAAGGAAATTTGAGGGGAAGGGATGAGGAGCTGAGGGGTTCAGTTTTGACTATGTTGGTCTGGAGATGCCTGTGGGACATTTAGATGGGGATTTTCAGTAAGCAGTTGAATGTAAACATCTGAAATTCAAAAATAAGTTGGTCTACAGGTAAATATTTGGAATTCATTAACAAATTATGGTCATTAAAATGAAGGAAGTAGTGAAGATCAGTCAGATGGACTGTTCAGATGGGCAATATAGAGTGACACGAGAAAGTGTTAAGGCCAAAAAAAAAAAAAAAAGAGAGAGATATAGAGATAGAGAAAGAACCTGAAAAAGAAAAACTTATTTAATTATTAGTAAGAGAAAGATAAGAATTCTGGCTTACCCCTGTAATCCCAGCACTTGGGGAGGCCTATGGGGACAGATAACAAGATCAGGAGTTTGAGACAAACCTGGACAACATGGTGAAATCCAGTCTCTACTAAAAATGCAAAAATTAGACGGGCATGGTGGTGCATTCCTGTAGTCCCAGCTACTTGGGAGGCTGAGGCAGGAAAATTGCCTGAACTCAGGAGGTGGAGGTTGCAGTGAGCTGAGATCACGCCAGGGTACTCCATCCTGGTCAACAGAGCAAAGACTCTCAAAGAGAAAGAAAGAGAGAAAGAGACAGAGAGAGAGAGAAAGAAGGAGAGAAAGAGAGAGAGGGAGGGAGGGAGGGAAGGAAGGAAAAGAAAAGAAAAAAAATTCTTTATAGAATGATGACTTAAAGCAGCCAGGCATGTATACAGTGCACTCATAGACTTAGCAGAAAATACAAGACTTAACTAACACATAACCCTCAAGAAGTTTGTACTTTAGTGGATGGCGTGAGAAGTATGAACAGTATAAAATAATTAAAACATAGTGTGAAGCAAGTTCTGTAAAATAACTATAAATGTTCAAAGATGGAAAATAACTGAATTTGCTCTGATCTGTATGGAATGTGCTCTCTGCCATGACTATCCTCACAATTCACCACTCAGCCACACAAACCCTTCAAGGTTCAACCTCAAATGCCATATCCTCTTGGAGGCATTCTTGAATTGCTAAACTGTGTACAAACTCTATCTTTTAAACCTGTATTGCACATTCTTTACATTTATCTCAGGGTTCTCTTTTACCACACTTGTACACGCTTGCCCTTGTCTAATCTCTCCTCCGTTCTCCAGTTCATTTGGCTTACCCTTAGCCTAAAGAAAAAGAATCAGTAATTACTTACAAGTTAAAGCGACAAATAAATCTATTAAAGAATTATTGGACATCCACTCAATATTTATTTACTGGATACTATATGCAAGCACTAGGAAATAGATTAATAAAATGGCCAAGCATTTACAGAGCTGACAATATAGTTATCTATTTAAATCTAAATCTAAACATTAAATTTCAAGGATCGACAGCAATAGTGTTACTGGCAGCCATGATAATGCCTTAAGGCTAACTTAAAGAAAAAAAGATTTACATAACACAGATTTTTAAACCTCATTCTTTACAATGTACAAAGACCTAAACATTCAACTAATCTTTCAAGCAGGGCCTGTTTTTTATCCAATTAGGGGTATAGCTCTTCCCTCATCATCCAGCCATGTTGTTTGCAATTTTTAAAAAAGATAGAACTGGTGAGTAGAAAACTAAGTAGTAGCTCAAGGGCTGAAAATAAATAATAACATTTGATTGCTAATAGCTTCAGAATATCAACAGTAGATCAATATCTTTATTACCACATGTAACTTAAATCCTATTTTACTTATTGTTTGAATTTATCACCATTTTTCATTAAAGTGCCATGAATGAAAACATATATTTTCATTAGAATGTTTACCACATATTTATAAAAATTAAATTTCACTATTTTCAATTCATGTCAATTTTGTCATTGATAATGTCATTTATTTAAATCAACAACAGTAATTTTCTAATTTAAAATTTAAAAAATTCAGGGAATGATGTACATCCTTTGCACATTATAAATTTTTATAGTGGTCATAATCAGCTCAATTTTTTTCTTTGTAAATCAGCCAGAACTCAAAGTGACCTACAATGGAGAGAAAATTCACAAATTAAATTCATCTTTTAAACAAAAATCTTTCTGTATTCATTTCCATAGTCAGTGGACCCTCAAACAGCTGCTTCAGGCATTCTGCTAACTCATACTAAAAAAACTCAACAACAAATTCAACCAGACAAAATGTAAAATGATTGTAAAGTTTAAATGGTTGATTTTTTCACAGATAGTTGAGTTTTACTAAGGTAAAGCCTTAAGCCAAGAGAAATAATTTCTAATTAAGAAACTTAGATATTAGCTAGTAAATGAGCATAATGATAGATAAAAAGGGGCTTTGGGATCTACTAGATACTTGTGACATACAAAACCCAATATTACATCGAAACATAAGTTTGGTCCTAATAGGAAATTAGAAAATAATCACAATCCTACATAAATGAACATTATTCTCTTTCTTTTAACGATAGGATCTCTAATACTAAATTGTAGTTGAAGAATTATGCATTAACAATAAAGGGAGCTTTGTTTTATTTCCCTACTAAACTTCCCATCAAAGTTACCTCTGCAGGTTATTTCAAAAGAGGGCAGTTTATAAGCTATTTAGTAAGCAAAGCTTTTTGAACCTACTTCAGGAAAGAAAAAAAAAAGAGATTTAAATGTATTTTGATCTACCAAGAATGTATTTTTCTTTGCAGAGTTAGAGGTAGAATCTTCTAAATGAAAATGACTGGAAACAGATTCACAAGACATAGGTAAATCACAAGAGAGGTTTAATATTGATCCTATTTTCCCAAGACCAAATAAGTTGAAAAAAATAAAAGAGTACGAAACTCATGTCCAATAAAAGATTATTATTTTTCACCAGTATAGGCAGGTGTAAAACACAGTCTACAGAAAAATAAAGGTAGTATTATTCCAATTTAAGGTTTCATTCAGAACCTTATCAATCTTTATTCTTTTCACAAAGAAAAAATTGCACATCATTAGGAAACTTCAATAGGATCAACAAACACCACAAATCATAAAGTGGAGACTATTAGTTGTCTACCAAAAGATACTCTCCTTTTATTCCTGCATGCAAGACTAAATGGAGAATTCCAGCCTCCTTTTCATAGTGGACTTCTTTTCTCCACGGAATTTAATGTGATATGTGTCCCTGATGGCCCTAAGTCTTAGGACCATGTGTATACTTCCATGTTATCTTTCCCCTTATCATCAGCTGGGATGGCAGCTGATCCTGTCTCTGCCGTGTGGAAGATGACAGTCCTACAGGATAATACGGCAATCAGTGGAAAGAACCTTAATTCCTGAATAACTTCATGGAGCAGAGTTGAACCACTCCATTTGGATTGTTATGTAAAAGACAAATCAAGTTCTGTCTTCTTTAACTTACTGAATCATTGTTCTCTTTGTTACACTCTAATTTAGACCAATATTTCCTGTTAACTGAACCTGTCAAAGAAATACCATCATCAGTACTTCTTTCCATTATCCTTGATCAATATAGCCCTGACTCCAATTGGGAGTGGTCAAACATTCATATCTCCAAGTGTAAGCAATCTTTGAGAATGCACAGCTAACAAATATTCCTACCAATATACCCCAAACATGGTAGAACAGCAGTTGTACATAATCAGATTTTATAATTCCACTTCATATAAAAATTTGGAACTCTCACATTGCTTAGAGGCAGTCTGATGACCAATTTTTTAAAAAAATATACTTATTAGAAAGTAACATTTAGCATTTTAAAAATCATCTAGGTCTTTTTCAACAGTCAAATTTCTATAATCACTCTAGATTTTTTATTTTATTTTAGGGTTCACATGACATATAGGTGAATTGCTTCAAAACTAATTGATATTTCAGGAATTCCTGAAGACATCACTTCTCAACATCAAAGTGTCTCCCTTATTTACACAAAAATGCTTAGCTTTTCTTTAATAGAGGAAAATGTCTTTTATTACCCACTTCAAGTTAGCTTGAGATAATATTCTGAGAAGTAAAAACAATTTAAATTTATATCGTTATAAATTATTGATTTGAATTATGAATGATTGAAACAGTTTTTAGTAAAAAATGTAAAAAGGAGACAGTTATTTCTTCAGATGAAATGGTGTAATTCATCTACTATTCAATTTTGTTAGGATTCGTTGGCTCCGCTGCAAATGAAATAGTAGTAAAAAGACAAGAAATCGGCAGATGGTTGAAATAACCAAAGTAGGAAGCAACACAACATTGTTAACAGGAGATTTGTGATTAAGTCTACAAGCTATAATTAGCTAAACATTGAGTACACATGGACACAAAGAAGGAAACAACAGACACCAGTGCCTACTTGAGGGTGGAGGTGAGGAATAAAGTCGGAAAACTACCTATCCGGTCCCATGATTATTACCAGGCTGATGAAATAATCGGCACACCAAACCCCCATGATACACAAATTATCTGTGTAACAACTCTACACATGTACCCCTGAACCTAAAATAACTTTTTTTTTTTAAGAATTAGCTTTATATGGAGGCAGTTAACCACCTTTTATGTTTTTTCTAGGATGTAAGGAACTCAGTTTCTTCCTCTGAAATTTATCCCACTTAATCATTGATAGCTGAAATTATTTTCTTAAACTGACAATAATCCAGGATATTTAACATCTCTAAGCCGGTTTTCCCATCTATAAAATAACAAAAAATAACACCTACATTATAAATTCATTTTAGGGTTAAAAAAATCATGTATGTGGAGTGTCAACAAAATTCCTAGCATACTTTGAAAAACATTTTTTTGTTTGTCTTTCTTTTCACTCTTTTAACTTTACATAAAATGTAAAGATTTTCAGAAACTTCCCTTGCCTAAGCCAAATACCAGAATCCAGGAAAATATTCATATATTACACAATTACTATGAATGCATCAGCTTTGCTTTGCCGACTTTTCATTTATTATAATAAAGGCTAACATTTGAAGTATGCTTTCAACTTTATGCCACAATCTTTAAAAGGTTTTACAGATGCAGAAAGTGAAATGCAGACTGATTAAGAAACGTGCCCAAGGTCAGACAGCTGGTAAATTGAAGAGCTGAAGTTTTTACATAGGCAATCTAACTCCAGAGCTCATGGAGCTCAATTTTATTTTCATAATAGTCTGTCTGGACATAAAATTGCACAGTCCTATTTCAGTATTTGCTATCTCACAGTTCTTGAAAAGATCCACTCTACAGCTTGGTGTGATGGTATCCACCTGTAGTCCCAGTATTCAGGAGCGAGCCTGTAGTACACTATGGTCATGCCTATGAATAGCCACTGCATTCTAGACTGGGCAACACAAGATCTCACCTACTAGGTAAATAAATAGTGGTCTGCTCTGAACCTACATCTTTATAATCCCCTTACTATACACAGCCTTCTATTGACAATTATTTTCATTTCATCAAAATATTGGCCTTATTATGTTTATGAAATATTGCCACAATTAATCTAAGAGTCAACTTTCTTATGGTTAGTCTAATAAAGGAAATGTTTTTGCAACTAAACTTTAGAGCTGAAGGGATTTAAAAACAAATCTGCAATTTCACTTTTTCCTTCTAAATTGAGCATTACCCTTAACCAATTAGAACAGATTAAATAGCAAGGATTTAAATCTCCGTTACTCTACCAAGCCCATCATCTTACAAAATTAACTATTTAAATGATGTATTTTATGGACATCAGCACCACAAAAATATAAAGGAATAAAATATTTTCTTAATGAACAGGGATATTTCCTTAAGACAAAATATTGTCTTAATGAACAGGGACATAGAACATTCGGCAAAACTAGATGTAGACTAGACTTTAATTATATGCTGTGCCATATTTTATTTTAGCATTTTCAAGATTATCATTCCATTATTTTCTGGATTTTACTATTCATTTTGAGAAGAAAAATAAAACTTTTATTTTGCCTTTTTTTTGCTCCTTTGAAGGTAATTTTTAAATTATTATTATCTGTTGGCTGTTTTTAAGATTTCTTTTTTTTTCATCTTTGGTTTTTGGAAGTTTTATTCTGATGTGACTACATATAGTTTTCTCTGCATTTATCCTGTTTGGGGTACTTAGCATTTCCTGTCTTTATATTTTTAGTCAATTTTGGAAATTTCTTCTGTACTATCTCTTTATTGTTTCTGCTTCATCTTCTTCCTGATCTTTCTGCTTTGGATCAGATCCTTGTCACTAATATAAATTCTTTCAACAGGCTTCTAACTGTCCTTCTGGCCTCTAGTCCTTATATATATCTTAAATATATCTTCTTTACAAGGTCGTACTACTCTCACAATTAAAACATTTAGTGCCTGTAAGATAAAGTCCAGTGTCCTTAGCAGAGTGTTTCTACAAGGCCTTCCATAATACAACACCTAGAAATTATTTCAGCAGGTTGGGCTCAGTGGCTCATGCCTGTAATCCCAACAGTTTGGAAGGCCAAGGCAGTGGATCACTTGAGAGCAGGAGTTCCAGACTAGCCTGGACAATTTAGTGAAAGCCCATCTCTACTAAAAATACAAAAATTAAAAATTACCTGGGCATGGTGGTATATGCCTGTACTCCCAGCTACTCTGGGGACTGAGCAGGAGAATCACTTGAATTCAGGATGCAGAGGTTGCAGTGAGCTAAAATAGCACCACTATACTCCAGCCTGGGTGACAGAGTAAGATTTGAGACTCCATCTCAAAAAAAAGAAAAAAAAAAGAAAGAAATCAGCAAAATGTTCCCTGCTGTTTCTAGTTTGTTACTTTAACCCTAAACTAACCTGTTGCTTCTTACACTTCTGACTCAAATTCATACTAGGTCTTAGTGATACATCTTCTCATCTCTTCTGAGACAGCACTAAAATAAAAACATAAATGCACAAAAATAGAATTAATACATAACTAAGAAGAACGTAGGAAAGAAGTTTTCACAAAATGAGGGATAATAACAGATCTCTAACATCTGGAAAATGCAGAACAAAGTATTAAATGGAATTAACAGTAAAGATGTAGAAAATAGAGAACTCTGATACAGTGTAAAGCAGAAATGCAGTCAGAAAGCATGAGGGAACAGACAAAAGACCTAAAGAAGTCATATGGAGGCCTCACATCTGAGTAACAGAAATCCAAAAACAATATGAATACCAGAAAAATGAAGAAGAAAAAATCAACAGAGAACTGATAGAATCAAATTCCTCTAAATTGAAAGATACGAGTATCTGAAGTGAAAAATGTCAAGTAGAATGATTATAGTAAAGGCCTATACCTAGACTTAATCATAAAAGCTTCCAAGATTAAAAGTAGGTTATCTAAAAACAGTGAGTTGGCCAGGTGTGGCTCACCCCTGCAGTTACAGCTATTTGGGAGGCTGAGGTGGGAGGATCACTTGAGTCCAGGAGTTCAAGGCTACAGTGAGCTGTGACCACACCACTGCATTCCAGCCTATGGGATAGAGTAAGACCCCAATTCTAAAAAAAAAAAAAGAGAGAGAGAGAGAACTAATTTAAAGATAGCACCAACATTGAATGCTAAGAAAATAAGAAAAATAGACCAACACCTTACAGTTTTTGAGAAAATATTTTTGACTCAAAAATGATATATCCAGTTCAATTACATACCGATACACACATATATATACAGACACAACAGAATAAAAGCATTTGCTAATATGGTATGTATTTACCACACACCCTTTAAGGAAAGAGTTCACTAGTAAAATAAGAAACAAAACAAGAAATACAAAGAGTAAGATAATAAACAGAAGAAAGGAGAAGAAGAAGAGGAGAGACAGGATTCTAAAAGGGTGGGTCCCACCCAGGAAAGCAATGCAGGATATTTCTGCATGGCAGTTCTAGAGAGTAACTGATTCCTATTACAGTAGAAGGATGGATGGTGTCAGGAGGAAGGCATGTGAGAAAATACCTCCATTTGAGAATCACTGGGAGAATGTGTGAAAAACACTAAAAAGACATATGTTACCTCTTTAAAACAAAAAATGTGGCAATATAGTGAAACAAACAAACAAAAAAAACAGAGAGAAAGAAAGAAAAGTCAATTGCGATTGCTAACCCAAAGAAAATAAAGGAAGAAAGTTGTATAAAAAGCCATGATACAAATGGAAAAAAATTAAATCTCTGGCATGGTTTTCAGCAATTGATAATGAGAAAAGAGAATGTATTCTATCATAGCACAATGCATGACTCAGCATAGTCATAAAAATGTAAATTTCCAGACTTAATTCATGGAGAAAGAGTGAAAGATTTGGTTACTGTTTAATATCAAAGTACAAATTATAACAGTCTTAATAAAATAAAAATAGGTTAGTTAATAAATGGTAGGAACTAAGGGAGGTAAAAGGTACAGGAAAGAATGTGGATGATAATATCTCATAATAATGTATCAGGATATTACTATTATCACAAAAGTAACCTGTGGAGGTAATGAGTTATAAATAACTCCAAACCACCCAAAGTAAGTATAATAATATAATTTAGTATCATGGAGGAATCACAAAAAGAAATACAAATGAAGTATTTAAAAATCTAGCCTGGGAACATGGCAAAACCCTAACTCTACAATTTTTTGTTTTAATCAGCCAGGTATGGTGGCCTGCACCTGTGGTCCTAGCTAATTGGGAGGCTGAGGTGGGAGGACCAATTGACCCATGAGGTCGAGGCTGCAGTGAGCTGTGATTGCACCACTGCACTGCAGCCTGGGTGATAGAATGAGACCCTGTCTCAGGGAAAAAAAAAAAAGTACTTAAAAGAGTTCACAGCCAGGAATCCAAATAGCTGTTGAAGAGAAATGGTTGTTATTTTTATCATAAGTTCTTCTAAATTAGTTGATACTTATTACATTTTCATATATTATATTGATGTTTTTAACATAATTTTTGAAGACAGAGATTGAATGACATTTCTCCCATGAAGCAATCTGAAAACCCAAGTGGCTTTCTTCTGTACTTTTATAGAACCCAGTACATACCTCCAGTGTGGCACTAATTTTTATGCTGTACATATGACTAAGTGTTCATCTCCTCCACCAGACTCTGAGTCTGACTGGAGTAGGAACTACATTTTATTCATGACTCTATCTTAATCATCTGGTATAGTATCTGGTACAGAGTAGATAATGATTAAATGCTTAGTTAATGAGTAAATAACCATATTGGAAAATCTATATTAAAATTAATATTTAAATCCCTTATGGGAATTAAATAGACATTTATCAGATATACTACTGAATTCCTTCTTTATATCACTGCATAATTTAACTTTCTAATAACAGTAGAATGGGATAGAGATAATGTAAAGCTACGAGTTTCCACACCACCCGCATTTTGTCAGACACCCCAAAGAAACTTGAACAATTAATGCAATACTCAAAATTTTTCACAATTAGATTTTGAACATTAATCTGAAGTCAGTTAAAAGTCTATCTGGTTTTAAATCAATTTATCCTGTTCAAAAATGTTAATATCCCTCACTAGCTCACAGCATGACACCATCAGCTTTAATTTAGTATTATTTCATAGCAATGTTGCAATTACAATTTAGTCCACATTGATCAGTAAAAGTTAAAGGGCAAAATTAATTAATGGAAATAGTAAAAGGGCAAAATATTAATATGATGACACATCCAAAATGCTTAGAGTGTAGAGAAGCACTGTTATTTTGAGATTATCCATGTTGATTTGCAAAAGAACAGAAGGAGAAATCTGTGAATAAAACTGAATTTCAACTCACTAAATGTTATGTCAACATTTTAAAAAATAATTACTAAAAATGATGACCACAAGTGAGTCTCATTATAGATTTGAAACTTCTGACTAACAGACCTAACAATGACTAATGACATTACAAATAAGCTGTGAAGAAAATGTACAGCAGCTGTATTAGAACTATGCCTTCCAAGTTAGTGTGTGGATTTATATCAAAAGCTAATAAAAAACCATGATTCAATTTTTATTAAAGTGCATAAAAAGTTTAAGACATCACATTACATCAAGTAGATAATTTTTTAAGCTTAAAAGATTTTTCTGATAAATTTTATTTAAATACATAAGAAACAATATAATATTCAAATAATTCAACATATTTGAATAATATATGGCAACTTAAGATCAATCAAAGCAGTTGGTGACAGAGAATATTCTTATCTTTTGGAGCATTTGTCTGACTTTCAGAGTCCCAACATAAACTCAATCCAGAAATAAAATTAGAGAGTCTTACATTTGCTATTTATAAACCTTCATCACTTACATTTCTCTTGCTCTTGAGAATAAATTTCAGAGTTAGACCTGGCAGGTGGTTTGAACTCTATTTCAGATAGAGCATGAGAGAGGGTAGAATAAGAAACCAATGTCAAAGTTATTAAGTATTAGAATGGGTCTAGGATTTGGGGCTTCTGATGCTCCATAATCTTTCTACTAATGACTGGTTCCTAGCTCTTTTAAGCTACTAAAATTCACATATCCTATCAGGTCTCAATTAGAAGTTATTTTGTAAAATACTTAAATCTACTATGAGTTATGATTATAACTTACCTGTATTATAAGCATCAAAAGCCCCTTTTATTGTCAAACTGCAGTCCATCAACCATTAGTAGTTGGTAAATAGCTTAGTTGAGTCCCAACCAGTAAGTTTTTAAATAGAATAGAAACTATCAGAGTGTATCACAAGTAATAAGGGTATTTTTGAAACTCACGTTTCAGCTGTATATATCTACATATGTGTATATGTAGATATATGTATTTGTGACCTAGGTCATGATACAATCTGTGTTTCTCACTGTGGGTTGAGGGAAGAGCACACTGAAAACCACCACTCTAAGATAGAAAACAAGATTAAGAACTTAAGTCAAGTTAGAATTAATTTATCAAAGTTGTTAATGGGTTACTCCGCAGGACTGAGAACCTCACAGGAAGTTTTCAATGAAGGAAGCCTGAGAAAAGAGAAAACTATAGTGCATGCCTATTGCCTAAAATCTTGAGAAGAAGACTGCCATAGGGAATGTGGAACGACCATAGGGCAGCATGAGTTGCTGAGCACTAGAGCTGAGGATGCTAAAAGCAGTCACACAGAGAAACAGTGATTTGAGTTAGCAATAATTTCAACTTTGTATACTACAAAACTGTGTCCAAGGATCCTCTCTTTATGCTTACCTCTGCATATCTAGATATAAAACAAATATATTACACCTACATATAAAACAAAGATATTAGTTCCTGCCCTTGCATCCCTCATAAATGTACCAAAGGAGAGGAGCTATGAAAGTGCTTTGAGTTTGTCAAAGTAACTCTTTGTGATGGGCGTTACCTGCATCCCATGAGGAGCTAAAGCTTAGGATCACTTGACCTCCCTACTTTATAAAATACAGCCTTAGAGTTATCAGAAAGCCAGTTTTAAAGAAAAGCTTGTATTAATTTATTCTAAGAATTTACCATAGTGCTTGGTAGGTCTCCAGTTTATGCTTTTCACTTTTCTCTCCCGCTTCTCTCCCCTTTCCCCGCTTTTCTCAGCTTAAATTCCATGAGCAATCATTGCAATTACTCTTTTTTGCATCCCTAATTCCCTTACCTGTCTTCTTCAGAGTCCTTTGTCTGAATCACAACCCTGGTTATATATTATTTTCTGTCTTGCTCGTTCTGGAAGCCCTACAACTAACATGGTTTAGGAAAACATACAGCATGTAAACTGGTTTCCTTTAAGTTCATAACCGTGTGTTTCAGGTAGGTCCACAACACTGCCTGGCAATCAGTACATTTGTCTGGTCTTTTACTCTCCCACTCTTCTTGATGACATTTTCATGCCTAATCCTCCCTTCTCATATTTCAAACACTTCCATTATTATGCTCAGTTTTAGCTGACCTTGCTTCCTAGTCCACTGAGAAAACTGAAGTAATCAGAAGAGAATACCCACAACCTACTGAATCCATGTACTTTGCTGTCCCCCCTGAAATGAAAGGTGGTTATCAGTATTCCCATCTAAGTCCAATCCCTTCAGCCTTGTGCATTTGATCCTATCTCACCTCCCTACTCAAGGGTATGCCTCCAGCAATTCCTTCTCTCCTATAGCATCAGATTTTACTTTTACCTCTTTACTGTATCATTTCCATCACCAATTAAACATATTTTTCTCCCATTAGAAAACCCTCTCTTGGCTCCACCTCCTCTATAGCTAATGCATCTTCTCGCTTCCCTTTCAGGAAAACTACTCAATAAACTGTCTAGACACTGTCTCAAATTTTGCTCCCCATTCATTTTTAATCGTCACCCAAGAGGCTTTCATCTCCACGATTCTAACAAATCTGTTCTCCTCATGGTTACTAATGACCTTCATATTGCTAAATCCAGTCAATTTTCTCTTCGTATTTTACTTGGCCTATCAGCAACATTTGATGCAATTGATTAACAACACTCCTTTCTTTAACTAATCAAAAGGGTGATTATTCAGATTATGATGGATGAAACTGTCCTACAGGAGCTGAGACCGACCTCAGTTGAGAGGCAGCAAGAAAACAGAGACCACAGTCCTACAACCACAGGATCTAAATTGCATCAACAACCTGAATAACCATGGAGATCACCCTGAGCTCCAGATGAGAACTAGAGCCCAGTCAACACCTTGATTTCAGTTTTGTAAGTTTTTGAGCAAAGGGCCCAGGTAGTTTGTGTCTAGACTCTTGACCTGACCCACAGAAACTGTAAAGTAATAAATTTGTGTTGTTTTCAGCTTTAAATGCGTGGTAATTTGTTAGGCAGCAATAGAAAACTAATACACTCAGTGGTCTCCCTGGCTAACTTATGTGAAATTGCAAGTACTATCTTTTTGCACTTCCTGTCTCCTTTATTCTTCTCTATTGTATTTTTCATGATATTAATTTATTGTGTTATAGTTTCTCCACAAATTGCAGAACAGCAAAGGTTTTCATCTATCTTGTTCACTATCCTGTTCAACTACAGTCCCTGGCATGTAGTAAAAGTGCAACAAATATCTCTTAAACAAATGAATAAAACTAGTATCAAGTGTATGAAGAAAAGACATAATAGTATTTTCCCTCAGAATACTCAAATTAATCATTTATATGATTTATGAAACTAGGTATCCAAAATTCTTAGCTATATTTGGTATTCACTTATTAAAACTTTAATATTTCGCTCATTTTTAGATATATAAAGTACTACTAATAAAGTAATAAAAATCATTTTGCATTTATAAATTTGAATATTGTAAACAATAATCAAAGTAGTCTATCTTAATTTTGGGCTTACCATTTGCCTGTACACTTCAAAGTATACTCCTTATGAATTTAACTCATTTTGTCCTCAGAAAACATTATGAGAATTAGCATTATTAACCCCATCTTATACCAAATGAAACTAAAGTATGGAGGTTTAATAATTTAACTCAAGTTCATTGAGTAAATAGACAAAAAGTGATAGAATCAGATTCAAACCCAGGCAATCTAACTCCAAGGCTTAAGCTTTTTAGTCCCTGTGTTTTGAACTTTTAGTTTCTTATTATAGTTTCAGTATCTGAATATGCATAAAACTTATATTTGTGTATAACTAATATTGTAAATAGGCTAAAAAGACTAATAAAAAACATAAAAAATATTTGAGCCAGATAACAAAGGGTTAATATTTTATCTAGAAAAGCTCTTAAAATTAATAAGAAAAGCACACAGTTCAAATAAACAATGGACAAAAGACAACAGAAATATTATAAAACATGAAATTTAAAATGTAATAAATATTTATAGAAATTTTTTTCAATCCTGCTGGTAGATAAAGAAAAGTACATCAAAGCTAGTTATAGGTACTGTATTTTTCCTTTTAAACTGGCAAAAGAAAATTTAATACTTGGTGAGGGTTCATTAAGACAGAGACTTTTTTGTTTGTTTGTTTTGAGACAGAGTCTAACTCTGTCACCCAGGCTAGAGTACAGTGGCATAATCTGGGCTCACTGCAACCTCCACTTCCTGCTCCCAGGTTCAAGCAATCCTCCGGCCTCAATCTCCTGAGAAACTGGACTACAGGTGCATGCCACTGGCTAATTTTTTGTGTTTTTAGTAGAGATGGGGTTTCACCATGTTAGCCAGGATGGTCTTGATCTTCTGACCCTGTGATCCACCCACCTTGGCCTCCCAAAGTGCTGGGATTACAGACATGAGCCATCATGCCTGGCCAGGACAGAGACACTTTTATAATCAATGCAAATGTACATCAATATAATTTTTTATTTTTGGAGACAGAGGCTCACTCTGTTGCCCAGGATGGAGTGCAGTGGTATGAGCTCAGCTCACTGCAACCTCCACCTCCTGGGTTCAAGGGATCCTCTTGCTTCAGCCTCCTAAGTACCTGGGATTACAGACATGCACCCCCACACCCGGCTAATTTTTGTATTTTTAGTAGAGTTGGTGTCTTGTAATGTTGGCCAGGCTGGTCTTAAACTCCTGACCTCAAATGATTCACCTGCCTCGGCCTCCCAAAGTCCTGGGATTACAGGTGTAAGCCACCGTGCCTGGCCACATTAATACAGTTTTAATGAAATACAATTCACCAATATGTGGTAACTGTTTATTATAAATTCATATTATGTAATAAAAAAAGAAAAACCTATACCATTAAAAAATCTATTATAAGGAAATAATCAGAGTTGGAGAAAAAGTTTATGTGCAGAGATATATATTTCAATTCATTTTAATAATGAAAAATTAGAAACCACCTAAATGTGAAGCAATTTTTAATGGACAGTGGTTAAACTGTTTATCATTATCCATAAAATAATTTGGATATTTGTAACTATAGTTTTTAAAAATCAAAATAGTTATGTGGAAATGCTCATAGTATAACACTAATAAACAAAAGGCTGAACACACAGTATATCCACAGGATGATCCAAATTATTTAAAATATGTTTTATTTTAATAGGTGATTTATATTTATTATCTTCTTTGTATACTAGAAATATTTTACAGCAAGTCTGTGATATACATACAATCAAAAGTAAACAAAAATTAAATATATTTCAAGAAATGTGTTAATAAATATAAACATTTCTAACTCATATAAGGATAGATGCATCATATTCTTAACCCTGTGCTGACCCACATGGTTCCATGAGGTAGTATTATGTCTGCCTAGCAGAAGGCATCTACATCATAAAAACAAAACTGGAAAGTTCCACACAGAAAAAGTATACATGGGAAGGATGCAGCTTCTCACCCAGCAACCCAAAATCAGTTTGACACTATAGGGATTTTTTTCAGAATTTTGACTATTTTTTTCTTTGAATACAAACATGTTACTTAGAAGCTGTGTACCTGTAATTGCCACTACCACTTGCTTATTATTTGATTAATATGTTGGTTTCTTCCAAATCAGCTGCATTTTACCTAGGACAAACACCCATTTCAAATAGACCTGGCAATAAAAAGAAAACCAGGTGATTAAACCTCCCCAGTTATGATTGGTAGTGCCACCGCATAAGAAAGAGAAAATGTGTTCTATTTGGTCAGTGATATCTATCAGAGTTTATCTGTGGAAAAATCAAAAGACACGGTAAGAGAACAGCATAAAAGCAAAGAGAAAAGTAAAGAGAAGTATAGATACCATCATCAATGGCAGCGACAGTATAGATTTTAGTGGCAGCTATTACAGGGAGTGACAAAGTGATATTTCAATCACAAGGCAATTAAACAGGACAGATTGGTACAGATTCAAAAGACAAAACATCTCTTCAGCTGAAAGGTTCAAACACTCGTCTGCATCAAACACTTTGTATGTGTATCCTATATTCACAATAAATGTATGAATTCACAAACAACACATCAAATATTTATAGCATGCATAGTCCCTGTATAACCTCTAGTTATTCCTCTTTAACTTTACTACAAACATTCTTAAAAACATGGAATTGCTATAGTACTTGGGGTAGGAAACAGATATGGGAATGTTACATTCCCTTAAAATGTATATTACTCATTTATTTGTTTAATGTCTATTTTCCTTAACTGGAAAGTTAGCTTAATGAAGGCAGAAGAGATTTTTGCCTCCATTATCTAATGCTGTATTCTCAGCACCAATAATAATGTCTAGCATACAGTATGTGTCCGATATGTATTTGTTGAATAAATGAGAAAGTTTACAAGTAATTGATAGATCTCATAAAATACTCTATATCTTATTTACATCAAAGATAAAATGTTTCATATTTCTTAAGACTAACTACAACATGTTCAAAAATTTGGTCTATCAGCTGAAGAGTATCTCAATTTAATAATTAAATAAAACGTTTACATTTTCATGTAAGCCTTTCCAAATACTCTAGCACAGATATGTGAAACTCAGATACTCTCCTTCATGGCCCATCTGCAAACTTGTAGAAAGTGAGAACCTGGGGTATAAGTGACTGTGATGGGCCTGACTTCTATTTTTCCATGCTATAAAAGCCATAAACAGTGTGGTTAATGATGCTGCCATATCTCACTAGAAGCCAGGGTACAGTGGATTCGTGCTAGCTCTGGTGGCTGAACACCAGTTGAGGGCAGCAGAGAGCTACTGGAGAGAAAACACATCCAAGAAGACTTACCAGCTCTCAGCTGAGAGTAAAGTGCTTGGCCAGGTCCACAGTGGGCTGCTAAAAATGCAGCCACTTGGAAAACTAGTCCACAGGGTGGCCAGCAAGAATGCAGTAACCAAATATATAAATGCAGAACGCCAAAAATCCAGGGAGATGGGTAGGGAGCAACACTAGGGAATTCAGAATAATCTGGACTCCCATTTCACACAGTTCTCAGGAGCCATTGATTCAGACAGTCATCTTACTCCAGAGCTGCTGAATCACAACATGTCTTAAATTCCCTCCAACTCTAAACTATTAATTTCCAAGATAATTAACAAAGATGTTTAGAGTACAATCTTCTTACAAGGATTATCCTTCCTGTAGAAAGAATATAAAATTGTCAGTGTTAAGAGGGGAGAATCATACATGAATGAGGAGAAGCAAACACAGCCTAGGGGTCCCAAAATTCTTTAAAAGTTGAAATTTCTCAAATATATGTGGTGAAATCCTGGTGAGGTTTAACGAAAAGCCTCAGCCAGTCCCCTTGATTCCCATGTGAAGTCTCCAACCCTAAAAATGGCCAAGTGCAAGTTGCAGCCTGTCCAAAGTCAGGATTCATACTCCTTTTCTGTGTCTTCCTAGTGGTGTGATCTTAAGCAAGTCATTTAGCCTCTCTGGGTCAGCCTCCTCATTTCTAAGATAGAATAATATCTGTGTTTATGAGGTCTGAAAAATCTACAGAAAAAAACATGTCTTGTGAAATTTATGCAAGCATAAGGAATTTTAACTACAAGTCCAAGTAGTAGGAAGAGTAAAAAGTTATCTAGGGAACAACAAAAAGGCATCTATGAAAGAAATTTTTGATATATTTAGAATTTTCCCTGTAATGAATTTGTTTTTTTCTATCAACCCAGGTCAATGTAGATACGATTCTCCATATACATACATATATGTGGGTGTGTGCATATAAATATATACACATAAACACACACATACTCATGTGTGTGTGTACATGGGTATATGTGTGTGTCCTCAGCTACCCTGAGGTCTATATTAAATGCTGAGCATATTTGCATTATGGACTGATATTTGCTTTCTGTGAACCTTCTTCTTGCTAAAAGTATATAATGATGTTCCTAGTCAGATAGAATTTGGAGACATTTTATTGCATCCTCCTGAAGAAATTTATTCACAGAGACACAGAAGCAGAAAGAAAATGTGGGCTATTTGCAGCCAGAATACTTTGGCTCTGGTTCCTAAAAATAATAATAATAATAATAATTAATAATCACCATGAGGATATGGGAACATGTTAGAAAACTTGAAACAGCTGCTTCAGCTTTGGGTTCAGTTTGGTCCTATCTCACATTATGATTTTTCTGGATGGATAGCAAAGGAGAGCTGAGTGCATGCCAATGAGTTAGTAAATGGTGACCAGAGTGTCTGAGATTTTTGTTATTTTTAAAAGTAGAAAAAGGGGAAGATCAACAAGACAGGAAGATAGAGAAGATGGAAGGCTCATCAATTCTCATTACTGATGAGATGCCTAACCAGAGAACTCAGGAGCAATACGGAAGAGTTGCAAATAACAATGAAGGCACCAGAAGGGAGTCTTCCCAAATGAAGGTTGATGATTTATTGACTTAAAAATCTTTTGAGTTATAAGGGATAGCAGATTCAACTTTCTCATTTTGTGCATAAGAAATCTAAGGTCCAGAAGAAGTGTTGTGACTAGCTCAAATTCCCCTAAGTGTTAACAACTCGTACATTTATCTTATTCCAGAACTAGCTAGACAGCATGTCAGTGACCAAATTTTATAGTAAAATCTAGAAAATATTGGTGAAAAAATAAAATAGAATAAACAAAATTAATTTCCCTTGAAGTTACAAAACATGAATCCATATCCATTAGTCATCAGCTGCTTTGCCATTAGAAAATTAAACACACACTTCAGCAAGTGCATGGACAAACTGCACCCACGCACATGGCCAGCTTACAGTCACATGGAATGAGATGAATTCTACTATATTTCTCTAACATGTTAAATGCCAAGCAAATGCTAAAATTGTTATTCTGAAAAGTTTTGGGCTCTGCAGTCTGCCATTGCTAAGATTTTTCCTGTGCCCAGATAGTTCATTTTATCTTTGCTGTGAGAAGAAGAAAGTCCATCTAGACAGAGGAATTTCATTTCTTTTAATTCCAGAATATTTTCAGCCAAGGTAATATAGACAGAGCATATATGTGATTACTTAAAACACGTTGTTATTTTTAGTATGTTCCCTGATCTCAAATAAAGTGGTTAGTTCAGAAAAAAAAAAAAGCAAAAATTTCTTTTTTTCAATTTTGTTAAGGATTTGCGTAGAAACACATTTGGTGATAACTCGGAAAATTAGATAAATAAATTGCAGCCCCCCCCCCCCAAAAAAAGAAACTTTTTAGAAAAGTTTCTAGACATGGAATTTAAGGCATTGGAAGAATACTCATAACAAACTTTGCCCTGTGTACAGATTTGATATAAAAAACCTTTGTCTTTCTATGTCTTATTACAATTATCAAAGCTTAGATTTTTTATTATCAAAAGACTATTGTTTGCCAGACAGGCAATCAAGATTGATTAGAAAAACCTTCACGGCGCTCTCCTCCAAAAACCCACGGCTCAGTAAAACCTTCCACAGCTTCATTGCTACTGTTGAGCCTTATGGTCACTAGATGTCGCTGCTGCCGTTTGAATGAGATTTTCTTCCTGCTTCACCCCCAAAATTTTTCTAAAGATTCTTACGGTTTTTAAAGTTATATTTTGATGGTGGTGATGGTGGTGCTGGGAATTTGATGAATGAATGATATTGTATATATTAATAATTGCAGGTCACTTATTTTTCAGATTAAAAAAAAGCTGGAAAGATGAAGTAACTTGCCTAAGGATCCATAGGAAAAGAGTGCTAGAGCCAGTCGGGAAAACAGTTCACATGTCTACACTGCACCAGCTTTTAAGAAGCACACATGTTCTAGCTGTGAACAATTAAGACATTCACCTTTTTAAATGCAAACCCACTGGATAATATTTATCACACTATAAGTCAGTTTCATTTTGTATTGCCCCTGATGGACCTCTCCTCAGTCACTAGATACACATTAATCATGAGGGCAGGTGACTTTCCCAGGCTAGATTTACTAGACAGAGTAAGAAGGCTGACAGAAGTTCATCATCCAAGTTAAGGTTATTCCTTGCTGCAGAGAATCTCCCCCTAGGGGAAAAATGTCAAGAAGCTCAGAAGAGTCTCCCCCCATAAAGTTATTAAAACTAAGCAAACATACACAGCATCCACACACAATCCAATACAGAGGGCATCTCCAATACAGCTTTCCTGTTAATAGAAAGAAAGCCAGTGGAGTTTTCTTCAGAAGCCTGGAGGTACAAAGGGCGCAGACGGACTGTGAGGGCAATCCCCAACTGCTTCCACCGACCAAGGAGAGGAGAAAGAAAGACATGAAAAAAAAAAAGAAGAAGAAGAAGAAGAAGAAGGCAAGTTAATTGAGAGAGGCAACCAAGCTACGCTGAAGCTTCCAGATAGTTCTGCTGTCCAGGGAAAACCAAAAATTCACCACCGTGCTTGATGGATTGGCAAGCAAGAGAAAGGGGGAAACTTCACACACTGGGCTCAAGTTGTTGGACCCCTTTTCCAGTCCTCATCTCAAGAAAAGAAGAAGGGGGCAGGGAGGAATGGACGTGCCCTGAAAAGAAAAGAAAAAGGAGCCAACATTGCGGCCAGCCTTGGGAAAATCTCCACAGATGAGCATTTTTTGTTGCGTTAAGTGGCCGGCATTAGCAGCCTAAACACGTAGGGGAAGGCTAACATCGCCGTTAATATAATGCGGGCGAGGAATGATAGACCTGGGAGCTGAGAGTGGAAGCGCTAGTTTTGCATAAAACAAAACAAAAAACATTTCTGAGGACTTAAGCTCCTAGGGCGTTGGGTGGAGTGACAATCTGGGGAACGCCTCCATCCATAGAGGAAGCATGCTTGGGGCATCAGTTTCAGAGGCTTATTTTAAAAATATATGTTCATTTCAGCTGCCTTAGAAGTAATTTCACAGTCTGAAAAATAGCTTCTTAGACCATGGTTCTCAGGTCGTCTCTGGGAGGGAGGAGAATCATCTCTGGGATGTCTCTTTCAAACTCCAGCATTGGGATTAAGAACTGACAAGTACCGAGGTTCTGGAAGTCAGAATGAAAATGGTCACCTCCACCACCCTCACACTGCTTCATTTCTCTCACACTCAGGGAGGTAGATGAGATACAGTTATGCTACACAGAGACAGTAAGAAAGATGGGGAAAGGGAGAGGGAGAGAGAGGAAAGAGAAAAGGGAAGGAAAAGCAAGGGAGGGAGGGAGGGAGGGAGGGGATTGGAAGGAAAATTAGAAGAAATGAAACCCAGCTGAAGTCCTATTATTAATACCTTTTTCTTTTCAAAACTAAATGAACTGTCTGGTACCTTCCTCATCTTTCTAGGAAATCTTCAGCTTGAACAATATTCTAAGTGCACTAAGGCAATAAAAACAAAACTTTGGATGAGTGGGGCGGGGAGACATTCGTGGAGGGCCGGCGCGGGGCTCACCGCAGAGTCCGCAGTACTGGTGTTAAGGAGACTTTGAGCGCTCGAATGCTGTTGGTAAATTTCTTCCCAGAGCCCCACATTCCCTTGTTTAGCATCTCCCTTCTCCAAGAATTACTTGAGAGGATGAGCTTGACAGTGGTTGGCTTTTCTGCTTGATGAGCCGATAGGATCCACCAAAACTAAAATCCAAAAAAGGCTCCCGGTGCTTCCGAGTACAGCCTCAAATTCTCTCGCACACTGCCTAAGTTTCTTGAAACTCGGAGACTCAGCTCAGTGTAAAAACTTGGGGGTTCTCCTGGGTCGGTCTCCCTAACCACAGAGGAACCCCTGCAAATATGGCCTCCTCTTTAATACTTTTGTAACTCAGTTCTTCAAGCAACCCACCCAGAAGAATAAAAGGACCCACTGGGCTCCAAGAACTGAGTAGATGATTAAATAAAACCGGGATCTCAGATCTTCGCGCTTGGGGTGGGGAGTGGGGGCGCTGGGGAAAAGTCGGGAGTAGCCCCCGCGATACCAACTGGTGGCCAGAGGCGGGGGCGGGGGGAAGCATTGGAATGTGGCAATGCCTCCACCAGCCGTCACTTTGTGAGCCCCCAAGTCAGGCTGCTCTAGACCACTGTGAATGAAAGTGGATTGTCTCTCCAGAACCAAATATTCCCTGATCAGCTTCCCCAGCGCCCTCACGCTTTCCTGGGAGAGCACGGCGCTGCTGGAGACGCGGCGCTTCTGTCAGTTGCACAGAGCAATTACTAAGAAAATATTGTGACGACGTTGTAGGGCGGAAGGGGACGTGAGGGGTAAGGGAGGGGGAGTTAGGTTGGAGAGCAATTTCCAAAGGAATATTGACTTTGATTCCCGAGGTCACTGCGGAAAAAGGGGTTCTGAGCTGCAGAGCTCTTCCTCTAGGTGGCGGACTTTGTTACCAAACCGCGGCTAGATGAGCGCTGACTTCAAACACAGGATTAAGCTTCTTGCTGGTTAAAAATAATAACAGTAATAATATAGAGGTGTGGGGCTGTTTTTTTCCCCTTTTGGATATTTATTTATTGCAGGGAAAAGTCATTGATTTTCCTAAGCAAACTGTGTTTCTCCTTCACTTGGTGGAAAATAAAAACTGTTTGAATAAATAAGTTATTTCTGAACATTTTGTTGTCAAAGTGTTAAATGTTCCCGTCATTTTTATTCAAACACTAACATGATTACAGCCAATTATATATTCACCAGTGTTCTTTATTTTAGAGTAATTGTACTTGTCACTAATAAAACAGAGGCATAATGGATCGCTACTGTTCTAGATTTTCAAGCAATTTTGTGTAATTTGATTGAATTATACATCTTATCTGCTACTTTTTTATTTTTATATTTGGGGATCCTATTTTCTTGAAAATTGCAGCTCTATGCTTGTTTTGTTGTTTCTCCAGTAACGTACACTTCGGTAACACTGATAAATAGAAAGAGTCCCTTTGAAATGTCAAAAATCAGTTGTTGTTTTTTCCACATCCCCTCCCTGCACTTCAGCTTGGGGAAGACCTGAACTCTGCGCAGCAAGGGAGTCTGAGCCAGTGAGTGCGCTTCCTAAAAAAGTTCAACGTCAAGATAAATTCCCCATTGGCCCCAAAGGTAGTCACCTCCCTGCCTTGAGTCTTTGTCTCTTTTCTGTAATGATACTGTTGGGTGTCTGGGGCTTCAAACATGCTAAGACAAGTAGACTATGGATTCAGTTCATGTGCAATATGTATCAAGGGAAAGAACATATACGGCGCAGCTAAAAGATAAACTGTATATATTACTCCAATTACACAAACCCCAAAGGTCCTACCTACCAACCCACCCACCCCTCGCCAATTAAAACAATTATCTGTTTGCCTATGTTCTTTTGGTTCCAAATATACGGAAAGGACTGGAATCAATAGTTTCTCCCCCCACCCCTTTTTTTAAACGATGTCAATAATTGTTTTAAAAAGATAGGGGGAAAGATGCACACACCTTCTTATTGTTCACATAGCAGAACAATCAAGAAATAAATGTGACAACAAACAGACAGACGTTATGATCTTAAGGGACCATCTCCAAAACTGAAGGAGCAGAGAATGTGTAATTCTTTTCCCAGTAAATCCTTCCAGTTCCTAGGACAGGACTCAAACGTCCCGATAGGAGCTGCAGCTGTGAGATGGAGCCAAAGGCTCTGGCAAGTGGCTTGTGTATGACCCAATTTTTATCAATAACAACAAAATCAAGTGAAACCAAGGCTGGAGATTTCGAATTGCTTCTGAAGCCCTGGAGTAGATATGCACGTGAGCAGAGAAAAAGTCGCTGGAGATGAGTTGACTCCACTTGTCCGCCCTGGGGAGCAATCCTGGGGCAAAATCCAGTGCTAATTGATACCAACCAGCCAAACTATCAGCTGTAAATGTTCAAGGGGACAAAGAATGAGCAGTGTGTACGAAAGATACTCCAAGTATTTTTTTCAAGTAAATAGGGACGTGTAATCAGTAGCATGTATATGCATATAAATGGGAAAAGAGAATTATTTTTAACTAATTAGGAAAATAATGTTTCATGTGTAAATCCAGACTTCTCTAGTGTTTCCCACCCTCCGACTGTTTTGTGATTGGGACTTCTTCTAGGAAAACTTGCGGGCCCTGTTTTGTGTTTCGAGCGGGAGAACAGACATTCAACTCAAATAGAGGCTGTTCTCTCCTCTTTCGGGGTGTTTATTCTAAGGCCAAAAGGAAAGACGGCCAAGGCAGCGGTGTGAGCTTGGTGTCTTGCACTGCGGGCGGCCGAGGAGGCCCAAGTTGGGACAGCTCCGGAGCGAGCTGGGTGCCCCTCAGCTGGGGGAGAGCGTGCGGCAGCCGCCTGCCAGACTCACAGGCTGCTCTCCAAAGGAGCTGGGCTTTTTCAGCGTTTCTATTTCCTTGTAGCCTCCTCTATCTTATCTAACAAGTTCACGCTCGCTCCGGGAAAAAAGAAGAGGGTGAGAAAAAGAAAGAAAGAAAGAAAGAAAACCTCTTCACCTCGGTAATTCATAGTTCACAGGCTCGGGAGCCAAACTTGCCGACCCAGCTTTTTTTCTCAAACGTTACTTTCTCTCCTGCATGCCTTAGGACAAACCCAGAAGGAAGATACTAAAATTGGTGAACAAGAATCTAGGGTGGTTTTAAAAATAAAAGTAACCCCCCCCCCCCGCCCAATACCCACACCTTTGATGTTGTTGATTCTGACACAGAGGAGTGGAAGGAGTGGAGTTGTTTTGTTTACGCAAGATAACGGTAACTTGCTCCTGATGCGGCTCTACCAGTAGCTTAGTCTGTCCTCTCCTCTCTTCCCCGCAGAAGACTCCTTCCAAAGAGCTGGAGAGAAATACGGATATGACTGTTCTCCCCGACTGGGTTCAATACCCATTACGTGCAATTGAATATTTGAATTTCACGTCACCTGCATGCACCTCAGTCTTTTAACTCTGAGATGTTTCGAGCTTTATAGAAATACAAGCTCGAAACCTTTGTTTTCTATTTCCCCGCGTTTACCGTGGCAGATGACCTCTTAGCCCAAAATTATTGATATGTTTGTTTATCCGGTCTGATGTGCCAAAAAACGAGATACTTAGGCTGAAAAGCCAACTTTAAGTGGGGGACATCTGGAGAGATGACGCCTAGAATCAAGGCCTCTGGCTCGATTGCGCTCGGCAAGCCTCTGCAACAAAGGAGCGCCGGGCGAGCGCGCGGGTAAGCGCAGGGAGCAGCGGCGCGCAGACCTGGGAGCCCCAGCTCCGCGATGCTCCTGGAAGGAAACCTTCGCAGTTACAACCTCAAGCGGGTGGGCAGCGGAGGGAGAAGGGCTGGTCCTTTTGAGAAATGCTGCTCCAACAGATTTTCCCTGGCTTGGAGGGGGGCGGGTGGGGTAGGAAGACCTACCAGAACCGACACGGGAGAGTGAGGGCCAAGTGGGTGTAAAATGAGCACAAAGTAAAAATTTGCCCATTGGTTTGTCCACCCAAGTTTTTTGAAAGAAAGCAGATAAATGTGATTAGTAGATATGACTTTCCCCACGCGAAGGGAGACTTTGGGGTGAAGGGTTCTCTGCGTGCCCCCTGGCTTGCTTACACACTTAGGAAGTTTTCTCTCCTCTCATTTTTTCAGACCATCAGTGGGTGCAAGCATTTCCTATAAGATACTTATTAATCTCTTACACGGACCTTGAACTGTTTGGAGTGTTTTCCGTGTACATTTAACTATTGAGCGGTGACTAGTTCAAAGGTGACCAGCTAATAATTGCAAGGGAGTCACACCTTCCCATCTTTTCTCACACAGCTGGTATCTGGGGGACCATTTGGAGGTGTGCTTCGAAACAGAAGTCTTGGTTCACCGCTCCCCTCCTCCCCACACACAGGCACACAGGTTCTCAGAAAGGTCCTATAACACTTCCCGAAGTAGATTGAGGCTTCTATTAGAAATCGCATTGAAGCTCCAACTAATTAAGTACAGTTAGGGGATAGTTAGGAGCTCCAACTCTTAAGAGCTCAGCATTTTTAGCCCTGTAAGTTTTTTTTTTCAGCTTGATATATATTTATAAAGCTATTTTCTTTTTTCTCTTTCAGTGCCCCACTGATGGAAAATCCAAAGTAGTATTGTTTTGTGAGCTGGCTTTTGCCAAGTCTCACTTTCTCCCTTATGGGATAGAGCTGGGGGTTGAAACTAAGGACCTGAGCTCCAGCTTCCTTCATTCTAGTTCACCAACACCCGTTGAACTCTTCGTTTTGTTGTGTTGTTGTTTGTTTGTTTGTTTTTTGAGCTTCCCCTCTCTCCTTTGAAGGACTGACTGCACCATTTCCTTTGGCAACTAGAGGAAAAATAGGAATTGGTCTCTCAGGGGCACGTCCCCAGTGTGGGACCATTTCTCACAACTAGATCAGATCTAAAAATGGAACAGGTCTGTCCTCACACTATCATGGACTCAAGTCCTTCAGCAAATCACTTACCCTCTGGTGGGCACCGGCAAATAATGAGAAACAAGTGAAAGGGTAGTGGACATTATGTTTACAATGCTAACAAGACGCTGTACTGAGTATTTGACTGAGAAGTTTTTCCAAAGACTAAAGATCCCTTGGGCCTCTGGTGGTATTTTATCACGGATCTTTCCGTGCCTGGTTCTCCTTTGGGTAATGTCGGTACAAAGCTTCTCCCATGTACATTTTGCTGAAGATCACGGGGACTTTTCTCTTGGCTGCGGATGTACTTGGCTTCAGACAGCCTGGAACACATGGCAGCTCACAGAGACTTTCCTGGAGAGTCCCAGGGGTCTCTGTCAAGGCCTTCTCCTCATCCTTGTCCTCTACCTCCTCCTGCTCCTCTTCTTCACCTTGGACTTTCTAGCTTTTGAAGTGGCTCCCTAGCTTACACAAGCTAAACATTTCCACTCTCATATACGAAGCTCTCCCATAGATTTTTTTACTCGAGGTTCTCAAGCAAAATTGCCGGTGCCACAATGTTATGATGGAAGGATGCTGAAATGACAGGCCTAGTAGACGCTTGTCTTAATCATCGGCTTCTTAATTTAGTTTTAGTGCTGTGTGTGTTTGAGTGTGTGTGTACACACACTCGCGAATGTGCGCGCCCCCGGGGACGTTGAGGGTGCGCGCGCTGAGAGCAGCCGCTGACAACCTGCAGCTCCCTAATGAGTGACAAGGCAGGGCTGCTGCAGCAAAGTAACACTTCCCTGGTGTGAAGACCTCTTACTGAGAAGTTTAGTTCACTACTGTTCTCGCAAACCTAATCGTACAACCTGTAACCAAAACCCACGGAACAAGGATACAGCACGCTAAACAGTAACTTCTAATCACTAAATGTTAGCACCATTACCTGCTGTTAGGAAGATATTACAGATGAGTTGGCTCCAGAGAGGGCAGACTTCGCTTACCACAGGATCTCTGGAAATACCTTGATGCCTCTGCATAGGTTCCCCTCACTCCCAAACGTCACAAGGTCAGAAATTCTCTATGCATCTGCAGGAAGAGAGCTTTAGCTAGAGTTTGGTGCTGGGTGCCGCTCCAAGGACACCCTGTCCAGGGAGTGGAGAGCAGGGTGGATTTTAGGTAAATGGGGCCCACCCTCCTTTAACCAGCAGGTAGCAAGAAGAAAAGAGGCAAATCACTGACCAAAAATGGGAAACAGGCCCCGAGGAAGACTTAAATGACACCGCCAAATGGAAAAATGAAATGTTCTGCTCCCTACTCGGATGAAGAATGCTGTGGAGCCTTGGTTATTAATTAAAACTCCAGAAGGAATAATCTAATTCATTTCCTAAGCAATTCTTCCCTTGGAACTGCTCACTCTTTACAGGGCCTGACCTCTTTGGGGGAGCTGGGGGACTGCAGACAGAGCAAGAGAAAAGTTTACTGTGATATATACCAGAAAATTACATTTACTCTGACTTCTGCTTTTATTCATTAATAGTACACAAACATATTTGTAGATGTCTGTGTGAGAGATCAAGGTTAGATTGATCACGAGAAAAAAAATTAGAATGATAGAGAATTTGTTTCAGGTCTCAGACAACTGATTCCCTCTGTCTTCTGAAGGTAATCACAGGGACAGAGCGGCGCTGGAGATAGGGCTTCAAGTGCTTTGGGAAGAGGCCCAAGGTGGACAGAGGCAGACCTTCAAATCCAGTTTGCACCCAAATTGGCAGGTAGTATATACAAAGCCCATCCAGAGACTTTCCACTTGCACAATACTATGTCCAGGACTCCCCTCCCCCTCCATGTCAGTTAGTAGCAGTTCTTTAAAAAAGCTATTGCTGAGATAAACAGGGGCTGCTGAGTAAACAGTGCGTTTTGTTGAACAAGCTATAGATAGATAGATATCACCCTATCTCGACATAAAGTGCAATTGAAATTATTAAAAGGAATTAAAACTCACTTCTTGCCAGATTACAAATAACTTTTGTCTTTAGAAAGAACAGATTTTAAAATATTATATTAAACCATATACTATTTATTCCTATAAGAATATCCTATTTTGAGAGACTTGTACTCATGCAATCCTTACACTATATAACACATTCTTAACTGGAATGCAAAACATTTTCCCAGTTAATATGAGCTCCTGGCATATAACATCAGATTATTACAGTGCTCATTAGCAAACCCTAGTTTTTGCTATTTGAAAGTAAACAGAAGAAAAACTTATTTTCACCTGCTAAAATTCTATACAAGATTACAAAACAATGCACGCTCAGCTTTGACCTAAGAAACACCTTAAAACGTTAAAAATTCATCAGTCAGAGTTGGTGTTGTATTGAAGGAATGCTCCTCCAGTTTGCTGCTGAGCTCAGATTTGAATAAAATGTCCAATGTTAACAAACAATACCCACGTTTGGCACTTTGTGTATTAAATTGATCAAACAGATTTTAGGAGGCACAATGCACAATTTGTACAGATCTGATTGAGTTAATATAATATCAGCAAATTTTACATCGAAATGATTCTGTTTCTTTTCTTTGTGTTTAAAACCAGCACAGATTACAAATTTTAATGATCTGAAAATGTTTGGTATACAAAATCATGCTTATTTCAGTATTAGCAAAAACACAAGAAATTTTTCAACACAAACACCCAGCTGTGTCTATTTTAAAAGCAGTTCAATGACAGCTTGCACTTATGAGCATGCAATCAGCTAATTTCGTTTTTTTTTCTTCTGTGTTAATCAACACTTTCCTTCCTGCATATCAGAGTACAAATAGTATAGTTACTCCACATCAGTAAATGTTTACGTAACCTGTCCTTTCCCAAGAATCCGGTTACACCGAATCATTTCACGCTAGACCGACTACGAAAACGTACCGGGCCGTCCACCTCAGAGGGAGCCCTGTGTGCCATTATAAGTGGTGGTGAGAAGGGGGGCTATAGGGGGAGAGATTGGGAGGAGTAGGTGGAGGAATGGAGAGAGAGAGGAATGGAGGGAGGGGGGAAGGGGTGGGGGGAAGGAGGGAGAAGGAGGGGAGGAGGGAGGAAGGAGAGTTGAGGAAAAGTAGGAAGAACGGGCCTGAGGAGGGGAGAAGAGTGGGAGGAGGAAAAGTGAGCAGGAAGGGGAAGGCTCACAGATCTCTCCAGCCGGTAGGCAAAGCCCATTAGCTCACCCAACTCTGCGAGAAATCCAGAGGGTGAAAATCAATGTTTGGGGCCATGTCACTATCAACACTGATTGTTGGAACCCTTGAATTTTTCCACATGTAAATACGGTTTGTTTTAAAGTGAGAAGATATGTAGACATAGGAAAAGATACATACAGTGGAAGGACATTTGAGGTTAGTCCAATATTCAAAGCTCCTTGGTGGCATTCCTAATAGATGTATATTTAAAATTCACTAGCTGTTTGCAATTATCTATTATTCTCTCCAAAGTTCCCCCCCCCCACCCCCCGCCTTCTCTCTCTCTCTCTCTCTTTCTCAAGACTGGGGGTGGGGAGGACGGAATAACCCCCTATTATCCTAAGTATTCATCAACTGCATTCTTTATGTTACAATTTAACTTTAACATCAAGCATAAGCACCAATTTTCCTTCCTTCGTTTGCTTAAATAGCAAATCTGCTAGATACCTTAACTGAGAATTTATCAAAGTGAAGAAATGCTTACGTTTGATAATTATTTACCTTACAGAGAAAGGGAAAAGTGCTTTTCATTTATGCTTCTTCTCCACCTCCCTCTTCTCTGGGGCTACATCCTCCGTAAAATGTGGTATGGTTCGTGCCCAAGTGGGATGAAACAGCCTTTGATCAATGTGCTCCCCACTAAATTCCAATCCCTGGGAAATGCTGGGCCTTAGCCCTGCCCCTGGCCACGGGATCCTTTTAAAGCCCCCGATTCGCAATTTCCCCATTCACTTCAACCTTCAACCGAATCTTCCCAGTTCCAAAGCTCAAGAAGCTGGGGCTGTGGGATCAACGTTCCCAAGGCTCCCTGGCGCTTTCCAGCAGCACTCAGAGTGGGCAAGAGCTGGCTTCGGTATACTGTTATTTCAGGAATGAGGCCCGCACAAAATAAAAGCATTTGAGAAACGGAAAGAAAAAAAGAAGGAGTGAAAATAGGAAAGCTAAAAAAAAAAAAAAAAAAAAAAAAAAAAACCCGGAAAGAAAATAGACGCCCACCCTTATTTTCCCTCCATTGTCAACAAGCAAAACGAAAATATTTCCAGGGTGATCGCTCGCAGCTACCCGCTTCCAATTCGGATTAGAAGCTGAGACTGCAGCAGCAAGGAGAAAACGACATCGAGTCACCCCGCGCGTGAGCGACGTTCTGGAGCAGGAGAGAAGGGAAAGGAAGAGACACACGTATATAGCATGTGTTACCTGATTTATTTCGAGATTGTTTGGTACTGTTTTCTCTCTGGGCACCTCTCATTTCGGAAGGCCATCAGAGGCGCCCACTACTGAGCGGCCCCCGCCCGCCGCAGCAGCACCCGGAGCCCCAGGCCCGGCTTCCCCGCGGCGCCGGAGGCCGGAGCTCGCCGCCGCCCAGGCCTCAGGAATCGAGTAAGTAACCCCTGTTTGGCCCCGCGCTCCTCTGCCGACTTCCTCCTCCTCACCCCATCGCTCCCAAAGCTCTCCCCTACCCTCCTCCCGCAAGGTAAAGGACCCCCCCCCCCCCCCACACACACACACGAGCCAGCGGCGGGCCTCGAATCCCTCCTTATCCAAAGCTGCGCTACAATATTACCCACAAAGGGCACAATTTTCCTGTGGGCTCAGAAACGCCAGACCCGGGCCTGCAGGGCCGACTCGGAAAGTAGTGCCTCTCCTCTCTACCTCCTCCATTTCCTGCCTTCGCCCTGCATCCTGTCCCTGGACTCCCCCTCTTCCCACTGCCACCACCACCACCACCGCTTTGAAAAATAAAATTGGATACAAACTTTAATCACTAAGGACAGATATTGACGCTCAAACGAAAATGACCCAGTACAATGAGGAGGAAGCCGGAAATGTGAGCTATTGGCCCTAGGAGGGGGATTTCGGAGGAGCGGAGCCGGCGGGGTGGAGGGGGTGGCGGGGGCGCAGGGGCGCGGGGAAGGGCTGCGGCACCGCGTGCTCCCGCCGGCGTATCCCTACGCGGCTCCGCGCGGCCGCGGGGTCCGAGGCCCGCGGAGAGGGGGAGGCGAGCGCCCGAGGGGGCGGCAGCCGGCGGGCGGGGCGGGGGTGGGTGGGCCCGGCCCCTCCGATTGGTCGACGGCGAAAGAGACGCTCCCGCACGCCGCCGGCTCTGATTGGCCCAGCGGTAGGAAAGGTTAAACCAAAAATTTTTTTACAGCCCTAGTGTGCGCCTGTAGCTCGGAAAATTAATTGTGGCTATAGCCGCCTCGATCGCTGTCTCCCCAGCCTCGCCGCGGCCGCTCCGGGACGCGCCCGCCCGCCGCCCGGCTCTCCCCCCCTTTGGGCTGCTGCTGCTGCTGCTGTGACTGCTGCTGCGAGAGGAGGAGGAGGAGGAGGAAGCAGCGGGGGGGGGAGCGGGGGGTGGGGGGGAGACCAAGAAGTACAGTTGGGAGCGAGGGAGCTTCACCCCCGGGGCGGTGGTTGTTTCTTTTTCCTTTCTTTCTTTTTTTCTTTTCCTTTTTTTTTTTTTTTTTTTTTATAATTCCTGAGGGGTGGTTGCTGCTTTTGCTACATGACTTGCCAGCGCCCGAGCCTGCGGTCCAACTGCGCTGCTGCCGGAGCGCTCAGTGCCGCCGCTGCCGCCCGCGCCCCCCGCGCCCCGCTCGGCGCCCACCGGTCGCCGCCGCCCGCCGCGCCGCTGTCCCGCTCCCGCGCCGCCGCCGCCGTTTCCCCCCGACGACTGGGTGATGCTGGACATGGGAGATAGGAAAGAGGTGAAAATGATCCCCAAGTCCTCGTTCAGCATCAACAGCCTGGTGCCCGAGGCGGTCCAGAACGACAACCACCACGCGAGCCACGGCCACCACAACAGCCACCACCCTCAGCACCACCACCACCACCACCACCACCACCACCACCCGCCGCCGCCCGCCCCGCAACCGCCGCCGCCGCCGCCGCCGCAGCAGCCGCCGCCGCCGCCCCCGGCACCGCAGCCCCCTCAGGCGCGGGGCGCCCCGGCCGCCGACGACGAC